>CABHPH010149890.1:488-53759 GCA_902168325.1 Peromyscus nudipes
TTTTTGTTTTTGTTTTTTTGTTTTTGTTTTTCAAGACAGGGTTTCTCCATGTAGTTTTGGTGCCTGTTCTGGATCAGCCTCTATTCGAGGCTGGCCTCAGACTCACAGAGATCCACCTGGCTGTGCCTCCCGAGTGCTGGGATTAAAGGTGTGCACCGCTGCCGCCCAGCCTTATTTCTTAAGAAAACTAAAAAAAAAAACCAATTATGTTTCCTACTAAATTCCTTGGTATCCTGGAGTCTGGAGCTGTTCAACTTGATGTATGTGCCGCATACAGTACAGACTTGGTTCTTGGTTCTCTCCAGAGTGAACTGAACCATGGAGAAGTCAAACTTGGCCCATTTTGATGATTTTCCTAGGTCAGCTGTTCCTTTAGACACAAATCGGTGAGTTCATCCTGACCTTCAGAGAAGTGAGAGTTTTAGCAGGAACTGCAGTAGAAGGTCTGGAACCAGAGTCACTGTGTGTGTGAGGTCCTCTCACCAGAGAGCCACCGTGCTGGCTTGACCGTGGTCACAGCGCTTCCCAGACGGCCAGTGACGGAGGTTATCTGGGTCTGAGAACCTCTTCATCGCCCTCACTTCTTTCTTCACCTCCCTGCACAAATAAAACCATTTCTCCATTTCCTTCAAGTTAAGTAGCTTTGAAGAAACAAGCAGAAAGCAGAGATGGCTGCAGCTTGGAGAAACCTCGGATCCCATCACTGGAGAAAAACTGAAACAGATCCAAAAAGAGATACAGGAACAAGAGACGCTCCTTCAAGGATATCAGCAGGTGTGGGGTCCGTCAGCCTCATGACTTGGGTTTTGATCCTTTAACTTTAGAAGTAAGGTATATTAAAATACTGCTGTGGTCATTTAACGTGCAGATATAGTGAGGTAATAATTTGACTAGTGTTCTTAACCCCCAGCTTTTTTCCCCCTCTCCTCCTCCTCCTTCCCTCCCGCCCCCTCTCCTCTACCCTGGAGCTCACTAGTTAGCCCAGGTGGGCCTCAAGGTTGTGACCCACTTCCCAAGTGCTGGGAAGTTGCCCAATTGGCCTGCACATTTCTTATTAGCCAGATTAAAGTAGCTAAGAGCATCAGTTCTGGATTCAAATAAAAACTTCATTTTAAGTCTTAATTCTAACACCTGCTGTGGAGCCATGTGCAACCCTCTCACCCCTCTGTCTTTATGAGTAGGGATATAATAAGACATATAATATATAATAATAATAGTATAATAAGGGAATAGTGAAATTCAAAATAAAACAATACAAACCAGCCTCCTAACCTGGCACACAGTAGCCAATCAGAAACTGTTGCATGCTATTTTAATAGCCATGTTCCTTAGAAATGAGCATATTTCCTTAGTTTTCTACAAAGTTTATAACAGGTTTTGAGTAGTTTGCTATTATTTTCAGCATATCAGTCTGCACTCACGTGCTGACGCCCCAAGGATGATCAGTTTTTCTTTAGTGTAAGCGCTGTTTGTTTATAGTGGCAGGGACTTCTGGTGTGTATAAGCCTGGACAGGTTTAAGATCTGGCATCCTCACACAGACACACATGCAAACAAAACACCCACACACATAAAATAAAAATGGATAAATTATATTTTTAAAAAAGATGTAGAGCCGGGCATTGGTGGCTTACGCCTTTAATCCCAGCACTCGGGAGGCAGAGCCAGGCGGATCTCTGTGAGTTCGAGGCCAGACTGGGCTACCAAGTAAGCTCCAGGAAAGGCGCAAAGCTACACAGAGAAACCCTGTCTCGAAAAAAAAAAAAAAAAAGATGTAGCTTCCTTCTCTGCCTCCCTTCTTGTCAGATTCCTCCAGCTCCTTAAACTTCTCTTTACAACTATAATCTGAGCTCAGGGCCATTCTTTATTGCCCAGAGAAGATTGGGAGACGGCATTTTCACACCAGTTGCTCTGAATGTTTTGGCAGTATGTGCTGCCCTCAGTTTAGTGAGAGCCATTCAGATCATTCATGCACTGTCTCATCTTACCATACAGAGAGGGACTTCAAGATTTCATAGGCCCTAAGCATGTCAGCTGTCCCCTCAAAAGACAATATACAAGTTCTATGTGTGTGTTGACATGCCATCTGCCAGGCCCTAGTCAACACATGCTAAAATAATCCATAGTTTTTGTTACTACCTCAGAAGCTTTTAGTTTTCAGCAAATTCTCAATATAAAGTGAGGTCAGGAAGTCAGAGCCCCTAATCACAGGTTCATTTGTTCCGTATCTAATTACCCCACTGTTAGAAGCCAGGCTCCTGGAATTGCCCTCTACTCCTGATTCTTTTTCCTGCTGAGCTTTCTCTCCCTCTCCCACTACACAGGTGATAGGATGTGTGGACTCCCTCTCCACTCTGCCTTCTGCATTTACACTGACACAGGACTCTTCAGTTTGGGGGGATTTTGTAACTGTTTTTCAAGGATGTGTTTTTAGCAATTTAGAAAGAGTTATGTCTAGGGAAGTTGACTTCTAAGATAATAAAAGATATGTGAAAAGGATTTTGTAAAATCAAAATTAAGGAAATTTTAAAGACCACCTAAGTGATTTATCTATTAGCATTCCATTTTATGTTATAAAGTACTGCTAACTTTTAACTAAAAATCATTTTTCTGTTTTTAAAAGGAAAATGAAAGATTGTATAATCAAGTAAAAGATCTCCAGGAACAAAATAAGAAAAACGAAGAGCGAATGTTTAAGGAAAATCAGAACTTGTTTAGTGAGTTAGCCTCTTTAAAGTAAGTTCTCTTGAGTATACTTAACTGTTTCTAAGCAGATTGTTACCACATTAATACTGTGGTTTTTTTCTTAGAAATGGAAAATACTTTTACGTGTATCTGTTTTCATTTGTATACTGATTTCCAGTCTTGTAACTGTTAGAGTGCATATCCAGAGGATTTTTCTTTTTGTGATTGATAGCTAGTATATACTCCAGTATTCTCAATATATCCACATATATGAGTTTGTATATATATCAAATATATGCAAATTGTATATATATATCAATATATCACATATGTGAGTTTGACATTTCAAGAAAGTGAAAATAGAACACTTGTCTTTGTCAGTAGATAACTATTCCCCAAACAATGATTTGATTAATTGATTAATAGTACAAAAATAAAATTAAAAGCCACACTGTCAGCTTGGCCTTAGGTTCTGTAGAAACAGAATAACTCTGGAAAGAGAAAAAAAAATAATAATTCTAGAAAAAGAAAAAAAGAAACAAGGTGAAGAAGGAGAGGGAGAGGATGCAAAGGGTATGGCCTTAGCTGGAACCTGGCTTCTCACTGATGCCACCAGGGAGCTCTAGAGAATAGACCACGCCACAGTTTGTGCCACTGACTGGGATGTACCTGGGAGGGGACTCAGAATGTCTTCAGGGTCAAAGGCTGTGGTTTACATGAAGTCACTTGTCCAAAGGGGGCGGAAAACCCCACCTATGAGTTGTTACTCTCCAGCACTCACCACAGAGCAGTGGACACCAGAGCGTGCTTACTCAAGCCAGCCCCTGGTCCATCACCCTACTGTTGGAAGAGCAGACCCCAAACCTACAAACATGGACATACTAGAGCACTGCCTTCCACTAGGAATGGCTTCAGTGCATCATTCCACATAAATGCCCAATCATTCAGGACGGGGCCAGAAGTTTTGGTGACCATGAATGTCATCAATGCCAACCATATTTATTAACAGGCTCCCTTTTTTTAGATGGCTTATAACATGAAAAGTGTATCCATTAGCATATACTGACCTTTCATGTAAAATAGAAAAATATACACCCTGTAGTAGACAGACATGACAGCTCTACAGATTGGTGAACAGAGGGAAGGAGAGAGAGAGAGAGAGAGAGAGAGTTTATGTCCCTTTTTCCTGGTCAGTGTGGCCCCAAAGCCAAGTGTGCTGATCGGAGGCTTGAAAATACTTACATCTTCTTTCAAGATACTTCTCATAAGGATTTCTGGCAAAGATCCTGTCTGAACTGGAGATGTAGCTCAGTTGATGAGGTCTGGGTTCAGTCCCCAGTACCACACACACTAGGCCTAGTGTGGTGCCTGTAGTCACAGTACTCTGGAGGGAGGAAGGAGCCTTAGAAAGTTCAAGGTCAGCCTCAGCCATAGAGCAACTTAGAGACCAGTTTGGACTCTGTGTCAGTTATTAGCTAAATAAACATAACTTTAAAATTACTACATTTTTACTACCTGACTTCTAGAAAGAGCTACTCCAAAATCCCAAACTAAGTGAACTTCCATGATAAATAATTAACTTAAATAATTATTTAAATAATTTATTTAGAGCATTAGGACTATATTATTTTATAGAAATTTCTTGACAAAAACATTTAAATTTGAATCTGAGTTCCAGATATGTTTTTGGTTTTGTTGTGTATAAAGTTGGGATTTGTATTTGTCAGAAGAAAAGAATCAGCCACAGTAAGACCAGGAGTACACAGAAAGCTCTAGAAAACTAGCTCCACTTCATTTTCTCTGAGAATTAGAAGCAAATGTTTTAAATTTCAATTAATTAAATACCAAAAATCATAGTATTTCTGTTCTTCTAACGTGAAAAGTATAAGCATTTCCCTCAAGTCTACTTCTCTTTAACATGTCCATACTTTCATCTTTAGACTAGTGTTTTTTCCTCTAGTGATACATATAGTGTGAGTTCATTAGAATATTTTGTACTAAAAGGAGTATCTTGTTTTTTAAAGTCTTTTCATTTTAATTTTCAAAATCAGAGAACAGATGCACAAGGATCGTTTCCTGTCTCAAGTAGTTGAAAATGCAGAACCCATCAAAAACCAGAGTTTTACAGATCTGCTAGCAGAATTACGGGTGGTGCAGGTAAGTTGAATAAGATTTAAACGATTGAGGTCGATAAAGTTATCACAGAAATTCCAGTATGTGTAAAAAATTATACTTGTAATAAATATGCAAATAAAATATATTTTAAAAGATGTTATTTGAAAATTAAGAAGTATCTAAGATGAGCATTTAGTATTCGTGTGACTTTAATGTACAGAAACCTTGGGAACTGGTTGCCATGGCCCCACTCTGCAGTACAACCTCTCCTCAGGCGTTTATCATATAGGACCACACGAGGGGCATTGCACTTGGGCCACATATATACATTATTTCAAACAGATTCCCAGGGCTGATGGGAATGGCCATCAGCTGTTGGTAAAGAATATGTGACTACCCTCTCAGAAAACCCAAGTTCAGTTCTCAGTACCCATTTCAGGCAGCTCACAACCATCTCTAACTCCAGTTCCAAGGGATCCAGTGTCTCTGCCATCCAAGAGCACCTTCACTCATGTACACGCACACACTTACACATATAATTAAAAATAATAAAAATAAATCTTAGAAAAAATCAAATTCTTCATTGTAGTACATACACTATGCTAAAATAGGAAAACAGTATGGCAGTAACTGTTACCTTTAAAAGTAACTTTTCTCCGGTCTCCCAAAGTGTTCAGTGCACATCGAGACAGCAGACTGTATTACAAATATTTATATGGCAGATACCCAGGATAAAGGTGGGGACCAGTTGGTGGTCTTAGTTCCTGGACAAACGATCTTACTCATGAAGTCCTTTCCTATGCCTTTATCTTGAAGGGCACGGTCTGTGTTTTCTTATAGCTGTTTCAGTGTTTCGGGTTTCAGGTTGAGATCGTTGATCCATTGAAGTTAAGTTTTGTGCAGAGTGATAGACAGTGGTCTATTTTCATTCTTTTTTATATGTGGACATCCAGTTTTCCCAGTACCATTTGTTGAAGACACTTTCTTCAGTGTGTATTTTTAACATCTTTGTCAAATACAAGAAGGCTCTAGTTAACTTGTTTTCATATTTGGATCTTTTCTTTTGTACCATTGGTCTACCTGTCTGTCTGCTTTTGTACCAATAACATGCTGTTTCTATCACCGTGAATCTGTATGTTCTGAAATCTGCAATGGTAATCCCTCCAGCGTGCTCTCTTTGCTTGGAATTGCTTTGGCTATCTGGGGTCTTTTGTGGTTCCATATGAATTTTAGAACTTTTTTTCTATTTCTGTAAAGACTGAGATGGAGATTTTGATTGGGATTACATTACATCTGTAAATAGCTTTCAGTAAAATGGTCATTTTCACAATGTTAATGCTACCAACTCATGAGCAAGGACTGTTTTTCCATTTTCTAGTGGCTATCTCTTTCTGTAGAGGTTTAAAGTTTTCATTGTATACACAGTGACTCCCAAGGGAGGCAAAGTCCTATTTGCCAGGTAGAACCCCCCTCATATACCATACTGACACAAGGCAGTCTCTGTCTCTGTATCTACGCAAACCTAGAGCACATTCATTATCTATTTAAGCATTGATTGGCTGAATTCAATAATACTTTAAATTCTGTATTGAAGTAGGCACCACTAGACAGCATTTCTTTTTTTTTATTAAATTTTTTTTCATTTATTTTACATACCAACCACAGTTTCCCCCTCCCTCCTCTCTTCTCCTCTTCCCACTTCCTGTCTACCCCCTCCATCTACTCCTCCGTTCAGAAAGGGGCAGACTTCCCATGGGAGTAAACAAAGCATAGACAGTATTTCTAAGTCAAAGTAATTAAATGAATGGTATTTGCAGAAAGATACATGGATTTTGAAAACTTGAAGCTCATTTCCTTGAAAAGACATCCATGGATCTCACAGATTAAACAATGAAATGAGTCTGGGATGTCCATAAAATCCAAAATGACATGATGCATTATGAACACATTTATTTTCTTTTATCAGATTTAACTTTAAATCATAATATAGTATAATACAGGATTTATGAGAATTTGTAGTTTTATTACTGTGAGACATTCTTTGGCAATTTTAAGTCCAATGTATTTGTGTATGTATGTGTATGTATGTATTATGTATGCATGTATACACAGAGAGAGTGTGTGTGTGCATACCATGTGCTTATACCATAAAGTAAGCAGAAGCTATAAACCAATTTCATAGAAAGTGAGAAGAATCAGTACACAGATCAGCATTGTATAAAACAGAGGTTCAAGTTTGTATGGGCAAAGAAGGGATTACTAGAAATCTCTTCCCCAGCTACAGACTGAACTCTGAAGGGTAGGTATGAATTTTGCAAACCAGAAGAGTGGACATAGCTGAAATATTGACAGTAGTATGGAGTATAGGATACTTGGGGATTCATTTAGCTTTTATTTTAATCTGGTACCTATGGAGGCCAGAAGAGGGCATGAGATCCCCTGGAACTGGAGTTACAAATGGTTGTGAGCCACCATGTGGGTGCTGGGAATCAACCACTGAGCCATCTCTTCAGCCCCTTAACCTTTATTTTAATGTCCAAATTTTTTATGTAATTATGATACAAGAGTTATCAAAATAAGCCAGGCATAGTGGCACAGCAAAGAGGCTTCTGTGGCTAGAGTGAACAGATTTATAGTAGTATGCTCAGTCATAGTCATGCCTGGGGTATGTGACACTCCAAGTCATGGTAAGTACAGGATTGGCCCTAAGAGACTGGAGGGGTGTGGCTAATCCCGCTAACTGCTGTGAGAACAGGCATAGGGGTGGAGAGGGAGAATGCTTAGATGTAAGGTTAGCGCAGCGGTCCAGGCAAGGGGCTTCGGGAAGAACACATTAGGATGATAGAGCAGGGCTCTCCAGTGTGATGCCGAGAAGACAGGAACCAGAGCTAGAGACTGCAGGAAGTTAATGGTCGGGGGTAGAGCACCGTCTGTCCCTTTTAGATAAAATGTGACCTGATGGAATGAGAGGAGAGACTCGAGCATGATTTGTTTATTGTGTTTGGAAGTAACCTACTTTTGTATCCCATCAAATATCAAGAAAGAGAAAAACCATCTGATGGAAGACATCAAAAGACTGAAGCAAGACAAACAAGCTCTGGAAGTGGACTTGGAAAAAGTGAAGAAAGAGAGGGACCAGGCCAAAGACCAGATTGCTTATGCCACAGGTGAGCACGGCTGAGACCGTCTCTGTTCTCTGATGGATCCAATCGTGAATTCAAGAAATAGAAACTGAATGGTATCATTAAAATACTTACCCTGACAGTAACTTGAAATCTTTGATACTAGTGATAAAATGATGTATACATCTTATTTTTAACTAGAATAATTGCAACATCAAGGGGGAATCAGGCATTAACTGAATCCATAGCTTTGTGTTGAGTTTTTACAGGCCTGTAGTCTTAGCCTGGCCGAGAGCTTCCTGAAGGCAGGGCTGAAACATGCTCTGAAGGATTTGCCATGTGAACACATAACTCTGCATTATTTTATAGGGATGAAAAGAAACATGGCATGGCACCCACCAGGAAAAAACTGGGGAGAAAGATAAGAATGAAAGGAATTTAATATGGAGGAGGGGGGTTACAAACAAACACCAAGAGTTTTGGAGAATGGCACTGGAGCCAGCCCAGACAGTGAGATTCGGAAGTAAAGGACTAGAGGGAGGCTCGGGGGCACACCCTCAGCACATTGCTGGGCAGGTGCTCGGGGCGGCAGAACACGGGCTGGAAAGGTCAGAGGAGTGCTTTTTGTCAGGGTCAGTCTTCTCTCTACAGTACCTTCGGCTTCAGTGTAAAAAAAGCTGTACAAAGAACCCATTCTTACTGCTTATAACAACACCATGTTCCCTTTCCTTATCTCTAAAGTAGAAGAGTGAATGTTATTTTTAAAAACTTTTTTAAACATTCAAAAATGTTTTCCATATAAATTTGTTGTGTTAACTAAGCCACTTGTAAATGTATGCCATTTTTATTTAACTATAAACATTCCTTATTTTTATTATTCCTTCAATCTATTTATTTTTCCCCTGGAATCAACTTATTTTCATATGTCAGTGGGAAACGATCACACATTTCTAGACAGCCATAGAAGATTTGGATTATGAACACAGTCTCTTGTCTCCATTACTAAAGGACTGAACTAGACACTGATGTGTAGATCATTTGTGCATGCCTCTCGCTTCTTCATAATGCTTTCATTAGATAGACATCGGTTTTTTATTTAATATTGGAATTTTGTTATTTCCATATTTTGAAAAATGACTATCAGGTTATTGAGTTATTTTATTGTGTAGGTGAAAAATTATATGAAATAAAAATCTTAGAAGAAACACATAAACAAGAAGTCAGTCGTCTCCAGAAGCGGTTACAGTGGTATGCCGAGAATCAGGAGCTTCTAGATAAAGATGCAGCTCGTCTCCGAGAGGCCAATGAAGAAGCTGAGAAGCTGAAACTCGAGGTACTTTTGTACATGAGCCTCTAGCTGTGGTGCCACTTCCGTGTGGCTTTGTCACTGGTCCCTAACTGTTTGTTTTGTCTCCTGAACTGGAGAGGAGTCCAGGGACTTGCACCTGCTCCGCCGTGGTCCTACATGCCTAGCTCCAAACCCGTACTCTTAAAGTCTGAACTTATAGCTAGTTTGGGTTTTGATTTGAGTTTAGATGATTAGTCTTTTTAGATAGACTGTAGATAAACACCAGCTACTTATCACAGCCTGTAGGGACCACATGGCCTGACCAGTAGGGGCCTGACTCAGCACCTCCTCTGTGACACTCGTGTGTTGACTCCCTCCGGCCACACCCGCAGCTCCTCCAGACTCATCCCACTTGCTGCCTTGCCCTTGATTTTTCATTCCCTCCTCCTCCTCCTCAGAACTCAACTCATTTCTACTCTTAGAACTTCCTCCCCACCCGACCCTGCTTTTCCTTTCACTCCACTCTGTTTTGCTGATAGCATCTGTCTCTCTGTAAAGTGATTTTCTTTACTTGTTGATTTACTTGGCTGACCAACCATCTACCTCTCTTTGCAAGCGCAAGGATCCAGATTCTCTTGTTTGCTGGCATCTTCTGCCCCCAGTGCTGCACCTTGGAGATACTTTGAACAAAGGGATAGCTCAGTCCGTGTCTGTTACAGAGTTCATGAGTTAACATCATGTATCCCCCACCTTTGATGCTCTCCTGTTGTTGGAAATACACTTCTTGCCTCACCACATCCTCCCTTTGTGGACAGATTGAAAAACTGAAAACTGAGTCTGGGAGCCCAACTACTCAGCAGAGGTTACGCTCGAAGGAAAGAGCTCTTGATGCCAAAAGAATTCAGGATCTGGAGCGGCAGGTAAGTGTGAAAGAGGAATTTTTATTGAAGCATTTTTAATATATAGAGACTGAATTATTCAGGAAATCCTTAAAGTGCCCGCAATAAAGTGCGTAACAGATTACAAAACCCAGGGCTCACATCTGCACAACATTAGGCTAATGCTCTCAGTCGGAAGAGGGAGACCTATTAATGAGAGATCCCTTGCCTGTCAGCTCTAGGAAACTCTAGGAAGATAAGCAGACATTTAGGACCTTGGGTATTGGAAGCTGAGACAGTAGGATCACCCGAACCCAGGAATTCAGGGCAATCTTAGAAACATAGCAAAATGCTTTCGCTTCTTTTAGATTAGCCCATATCCTAACAAAAAATAGGTGGGAAGGAAGTACAGGAAGAACCTAGAATCTGGAATATGAGGCTCACACTCGGGAAATGTTACAAAACAAACATAGTGCACAAAGAACGTTCAGTTTCCCGGCCCGCTGGCCATCAGCCTGAACCTTGCTCCCGACCGGGCATCACAAGTATTCACCTCAAGGTCGCTGTAGCAAGAAGACTTTATTACACTCTTCCTGTGGAACTTCTTATGATGAAGAATCTTTTGTTGAAGTAGTATTGTAGGGATACAGACAATTTCCTTTTATTTCTATGTAGCATTTATATTTGTAACTAAATATTAAAGTATGATGTTTCTAGCCTTTGATGAGGGAAAGGACTTGTGTAATCACCTCCTGGTACTTAAACAGACTGCTATTATTTCATCACAAATCCAAGACTGTGAGGTCATCACGGAGCTGAGTGGTTTTAGGCGGAAGGAAACCAAGTAAAAATTCAACTTTCTTACTTTCACAGGACCTTTTCTGGTTTTAAGAGGTATGGCTTAGTAATTTGGTTCAAGAGCCAAGAGAAGACCAGGACAAAAGTGTCTTGAAGAGTGAGAGATATTTTAAAGTGAGTGTAGTGTGGGATTGTGCTCGGATTGTCTTTGGGGCATAGAGTTTCCATTGCCCTGTGCAGAAACAGCTGTCCAGAACTGGGAGAGGATGGAGACAAAGGAATAAGTCCATTAGATGATCTCCTAAAGAGAGACCATGTCCAACTGGATGTGTAGGAGTAAAGAAATGGATGCTTAGCATGTTTATGAGACTTCCAACGGTGGGGCTAGGGCACTGGCTGGGTCATTAAAGTGTTTGCTATGCGAGCATGAAGAGGTGAGTTCAATCCTTAGGGCCTCCAGGGTCAGCCGGGCACGGTAGCATACGGCTGTCATCCCAGCAAAGCAGGGAGCAGAAACAGAGGAGTCCTGGGGTGTACTGGGCATCGAGCCAGCAAGCCCAGTCCACAAGCCCCAGACACCAGGGAAAACTCCTATAAAAACCTGTCTCCTAAGACTACTCCTGAGGAACAGCACTCCAGGCTGACAGGCTTATGTCTGCCAGTGCAGGTGCATACCCACACTGTCTCCCCACCCCTCCCATCCCCGCATGGGGCTCCATGTTGGCCAGAAACGCACTGTTTAAAAGTCACACTCTTTGACTAAACATTTGTTGATTACCCATCTTAGGGTATATCTTTGAAAATACGCTTTGATAATATTTTTAGTTAGGTTACTACATGTACATATCTGATATGCTTACTTATTCTGTCTCCTTGAACCCTTTTGTAAAGAGTTTATGCCTGAACATCTTCCTTATAGCCAGAGTATATCACAGTATAGTTAGAATCATTTCAAGCCGTGTTCTGAAATAAATCAGTTGTAAGTAAAATGTATTTTCTAAATAGAACATAAGTAAGAATTAGGCTAAGTGGATGTACTTTATAAGAAAAATTTACATTATATCTAGTCATACTTTTAATGGACTATTTCATAGTTTAACTGTCATGATATGACATTTTTAATATTAAAATAAATATATTAATTTAAAATACTTTAATCTAGTTCTCTTTTTAATACTTGTGGCATGTATATCTACCCTAATTACTAATTCGCTCAGCTAACTAGGTTGTTAATACCAGACGAAACAGATCCGAATGTTGTCCTGGTGAAATATATTTCTAATATGTGACTGGATAGATCTCAGTTGATAGCATACCATGAGTGTAGGCTGTTTAAAGAAACAGTAATGCTTACTGCTGACTTTGCAGATGGTATGTCCTAAAATTTCTACTATGAGTTCTGTTGTCTGCTAATAGGATTTTGAGCTCCAGCAATTAGGAAAGTTAGTCTTTTTTTTTTCCGACCAATTCATACTAAAAGTCAGCATTTATCAGTTTTCACTGTATGCTGGTACTCTGCAAAGGCTTATCAAGAGGAAATGAGTTGATCCTCCTTGTGTGAATCCTGAGAGTTAACATTGTTGCTGTCTTTGTTTTAACCATAAAGCAAGAAATTTGGATTGAGGGAACCGAGGTCCTCTTGTGAGGAACACAGTAACCAGACATGACCCTAACCATTGTGCTGCATTGTGTCTCAGATATGTATTATTGCATGCTAGTGGACTAGGGAAGTGTTCAAACAAAGACTGTTGGGTTTAATACATAACTTAAAGAATGTCATGGCCATAATACCATTTTAAAGCAGGTACAGGCGCCTGTAATACCAAGCTGCAGTTTCCATGCATTGGGGCACGGCACTCGCTTACAGAAAAGTCTTAAATGTGTCATTGGTTTTTAGATTGAGTGAAGTAGTCTTAATGAAGACTTTAAGAAGGTCATTTTAGGAAAGGGAAAGATAGCTCTGCAGTTCAGAGCACTCGCTGCTCTTGCACAGGACCCAGGTTTGATTCCCAGCACCCATGTGGCAGCTTACCACAGTCTGTAACTCTAGTCCCAAGAGGATTCAATGCCATCTTCTGACCCCGTAGACAATGCATGTACATGGTGCTCAGACAAAACACCCATACATGTATTTTTTCTTTTTCTTTTAAAGGGTAATGTTAAGTCTCCTTGGCAGGGAGGGCTGACGTCCTAGACAGGCAGGTGCTTAGGCAGTTCTGTGTCTGCGGTAGTGCGTTGCCTGCTCTGTGCAGATCAGTACTAGGAACACTGTCACATGAAGTGGTCAGCAGGCAGAACAAGAGCCCTGTACTCCAGACAGGCTACTCCCAATAGAACAGAAAGGCTGAATGAAGGTGTGCTTTCAGTGACTGTAAGATCTCTGTAAGTTGAA
Organism: Peromyscus nudipes; assembly: GCA_902168325.1. NCBI lineage: Eukaryota > Metazoa > Chordata > Mammalia > Rodentia > Cricetidae > Peromyscus > Peromyscus nudipes. The sequence continues at coordinate 13,766 of CABHPH010149890.1, forward strand.
CAGGTTCATTAGATGTTAGAAGGTGATCTTTTGAAATGACTGTACTCCTGTGCCTTTGACTCAGCATGGAGGATGTAAACATCCTCGACGTGAATGGTGTAGCATAAACTAAGCTTAGATATTAAACTGCTTCTTCGTGTATATTTGTCAACTTACATATGTTTAACACGTTTTCATAGGTTAAAGAAATGGAAGGTATTCTGAAGAGAAGGTACCCCAACTCTTTACCTGCTTTGATACTGGCTGCCTCGGCCGCTGGTGATTCAGTAGACAGAAATACAGTGGAGTTTATGGAAAGAAGGATAAAAAAGTTAGAAGCTGACCTGGAGGGCAAAGATGAAGAAGCCAAGAAAAGCCTCCGCACCATGGAACAGCAGTTTCAGAAGATGAAGGTAAGTGCAGGGTAGCGGAGATGGAGCAGGGGAGCAGGTCGTTCCCAGCCCCCACTTTAACCAACAGCTCCGAGCATCCTTGCCCACCAGTGTGGTTCCACAGAAAAGAAGTCTAGGTCCATCATGTCTTCTTGAGCTCTGTCAGCAACTCCTTTCTATTACAGACAGAATAATCAAGCATATCTTTTTTTTAATTAATTGTTTTATTTATTTTACATCCAGGCCAAAGTTTTCCTTCTCCTCCTAGTCCCTCCCTGCCTCCCCCAGCCCTGTCTCCAACCCCCCCAATCCACTCCTCAAGTTCTGTTTAGGAAAGGGCAGGTCTCCCATGAGTATCAACAAAACATGGCATATCTAGTTGCAGTAAGACTAAGCACCTCCCCTTGTATTAAGGGTGAGCAAGGCAACCCAGTATGAGGAGTAGAGTCCCAAAAGCCAGTAAAAGAGTAGGAGACTACTCCTGTTCCCACTGTTAGGAGTCCCATAAGAGGACCAAGCTACACAACTGTCACATACATGCAGAGTGCCTAGGTCAGTCCCATGCAGGCTCCCATTGGTTCAGTCTCTGTGAACCGCTGTGAGCCCAGGTTAGTTGATTCTGTGAGTTTTCTTGTGGTGTCCTTGACCCCTCTGCCTCCTACAATTCTTTTCTCCCCCTCTTCTGTAGGATTCCCTGAACTCCACGTAATGTTTGGCTGTGGGTCTGCATCTATTTCCATCAGTTGCTGGATGAAGCCTCTCTGATGACAATTGGGCTAGGCACCAATCTGGTCACAGGAGATGGCTACAGGCTGCGTATCTGCTATTGCTTTGAGTCTTAGCTGGGGTCCTCCTTGTAGATTCCTGGGAGATTCCCTTGCCTTAGGTTTTTACCTGACCCTGAAATGCCCCCCACTTTCCAATATCTTTCAGTGCTCTCTCCCTCTGTCCCCTCCCCCCACCTGATTGCTCAGGTTCCCATCCCCACCCTCCCCCAGTCCACTCACAAAATCTTTTACATTTCCCATCCCCAGGGAGATCCAGGCATCCCCCCATGAACCCTCCTTGTTACCTTGTCTCTCTGGGTCTGTGGATTGTAGCCTGGTTATCCTTTATTTTACAGCTAATATCCACTTATGAGTGAGTGCATGCTTTGCTTTTCTCTGTCTGGGTTACCTCACTCAGGATGACTTTTTTCTAGTTCCAGACAGCTGAGTAAGACTCCATTGTATTAATGTCCCACATTTTCTTTATCCATTCCTTGGTTGAGGGACATCTAGGTTGTTTCCAGGTTCTGGCTATTACAAATAAGTTGCCATGGATATAGTTGAACAAGTGTCCTTGTGATATGACTGAGCATCCTTTGGGTATATGCCCAAGAGTAATATAGCTGGTTTTTATGGTAGATGGATTCCCAGTTTCTGAGAAACTGCCACACTGATTTCCAAAGTGGCGGTACAAGTTTGCACTCTCACCAGCAACGGAGGAGTGTTCCCCTTGCTCCACATCCTCTCCAGCATGAGCTGTAGCTTGTGTTTTTGATCTTAGCCATTCTGACAGGTATAAGATGGGATCTTGGAGTCATTTTGATTTGCATTTCCCTGATGGCTAAGGGTGTTGAACATCTTAAGTGTTTATCGGCCATTTGATATTCTTCTGTTGAGAATTCTCTGTTTAGATCTATACTCCATTTTTAAATTGGATTATTTGGTTTGTTGATGTCTGGTTTCTTGAGTTCTTTATATATTTTGGAAATCAGCTCCCTGTCAGATATGGGGTTGGTGAAGATCTTTTCCCCTTCTGTAGGCTGCCATTTTGTCCTATTTACGGTATCCTTTGCCTTACAGAAGCTTTTCAATTTCATGAGGTCCCATTTCTTAATTGTCAATCTTAGTGCCTGTGCTATTAGTGTTCTGTTCAGGAAGTGGTCTCCTGTGCCAATGTGTTCAAGGCTATTCCCCACTTTCTCTTCTATTAGGTTTAGTGTATCTGGATTTATGTTGAGGTCTTTGATCCACTTGGACTTGAGTTTGGTGCAGGGTGATAGATATGGGTCTATTTGCACTCTTCTACGTGCTGACATCCAGTTAGACCAACACCATTTGTTGAAGATGCTTTATTTTTTCCGTTGTATAATTTTGGCTTCATTGTCAAAAATCAGGTGTCCATGGGTGTGTGGCTTTACATCTGGGTCTTCAATTCAATTCCATTAATCCACCTGTCTGTTTTTATGGCAATACCATGTGGTTTTTATTACTATAGCTCTGTAGTAGAGCTTGAAGTCAGGGATGGTGATACCTCCAGAAGTTCTTTTATTGTACAGGATTGTTTTAGCTATCCTGGGGTTTTTGTTTTTCCACATGAAATTGAGTATTGTTCTTTCAAAGTCTGTAAAGAATTGTGTTGAGATTTTACTGGGGATTCCATTGAATCTGTAGGTTGCTTTTGGTAAGATAGCCATTTTTATTATATTAATCCTACTGATCCATGAGCATAGGAAATCTTTCCATTTTCTGATATCTTCTTCAATATCTTTCTTCAAAGACAAAGTTCTGCACAAGATATTCTTATGCACCCCTGTAGCATGAATCTTAGAAGGTCTTATTAATAAAATCAAACCCGAGGCCAGTTATTGGGGTGAACACTGGAAGGTCAGAGAGACAGAATAAGCCACAGCTATCTCACCTCGCTGGGTCCTCAGCTGGTCTTGTTTCCTCAGACTGGATGCCCCGAGCCCTCATCCAGAATGGGTCTCAGCTGAACTGCTGCTAGAAGCCTGAAAGCTTAACCAGCCACATGCTTCTCCAGGCCGCTTCTCCAGGCCAAATGCTTCTAGTTTCTGGTCCTCACGCCTTATATACCTTTCTGCTTTCTACTACCACTCCCTGGGATTAAAGGTGTGGCTTTCTGGGATTAAAGGTGTGTATCACCGTGCCTGGCCGTTTCCAATGTGGCCTTGAACTCACAGAGATCCAGAGGGATTTCTGTCTCTGAAATGCTAGGATTAAAGGCGTATGCTACCACTGCCTAACCTCTATGTTTAATATTGTGGCTGTCCTGTTCTCTGACCCCAGATAAGTTTATTAGCATACACAATATTTTGGGGAACACAATACCCCCACACACCCCTGTCAGTATTAGAGTCAGAGGAAAATAAGTCAGGAAAAATAAATTAAAACACCTCTGCTGTATGTTCAGAAGCAAAGGGAGAAGACACTGCCGTTGTCGAAATGTTTCCACTGAAGTTCATCTAGTCGTGGTGTGGGTAAAGAGATGAGGCAGAGGCACCCACCTCGGAGGTGGGATGGGTCACTGAAGAGCATCCTTCCCCAGGAATTTAATTCCTGGATTTTCCATTCTTCTGTGGCACAGAAGTAAATCAAAACCTAAGTGCCAAAACAGACCAAGAATGAAACAGGTCATGGTGTATCCACTATGCTTTTCTTCTGCAGCCCAGCTCGGCTAAGGCAGGTTTTCTCCAAGTTCTGCTTTGTGAGAGTAGTGCACCCCAGGGCTGTGGGGTCCCGTCTTTAAAGGCTTTTAGTGCTGCTTTGCAAGCCTGTTGCATCCGGCTCTGATTAGTTCTTTCTTGATTTTTGTAAGTGTTCACTCCAACTCCATCAGGCTCCTCTTGCCCCAGCTGCACATCTCATATGCACATACCACCACCATCCCTTGTTAAGTGGTAGTTCTGGGGATAGACTCAGGGCTTTGTATGTACTAGTCGGGTGCTCTACCCACTGAGCTACAGCCCAGCCCCATGCACATCCATGTTTGTTGATACCCCTTGAACAATTTCTGTGTGATCACATTAACTACCCAGACTAGATACTTAATAACTATTTTAATCAATTAGCCACTAATTAAAATACTAGGAGGATCAAGTGTCATCTTACCATATGTACCTAGATACATACCTACTACCACACAAACATTCAACTAAATGATTATAATTATTCTTAACAGTTCACTGAACAAGTAGGGACTCTCAAGTATGATCTCTAACCTACTACCCTGTTTCTGTGTATATAAACCTACCTACACTAATTTTCCTCCTTTTGCAATTCCCTACCCCCATTTCACTCCTGCCCTTCTTCTTTTCATTTCTGATTTTCAGTAGACACTGACATTCAACATATCCCGCTTCTGCTCCTGGGTAGCTCTGTATCTGCTTACCCCATGTTTACTCAGTCTTCAAGACCAAATGTAAATGTGACATCTCCATGCGGTCTCCGCACCTTCCTCCGGTCTCCCCGTAGTCAGCGCGCCTCCGCCGCTGTACTGTGTAGCTTTACTCCAAGTGTCATAAGACATGGCAGCTGTGTATTGCTTTCCTCCCCCAGACCATTATCTATTGGAAATCACAGCTGAAGGTCATTAGAACCAAGCACAGTGCCTGGTATAAAGTTGTAGCTCAGTAAATAGTCATAAATGAGCAAACATTGGTACCTGACTCCAAATAGAATAAACTGCTTATTCTTTATATTTCATGTTGCACTAAAGGTTCAGTATAAAAATTCTAAGCTGTTGTACTCCCTGTTTTGAAAAGATATTGTTCTCAGGAGGTAGAAGCAAGAAGATGGATCACAGGTTCAAGGCCAGCAAGACCCTCTCTCAAAAAACAAAACAAATGGAAAATGTACTATAGTACCTCCAGTTGCTTTACATGTTTATACTCTGGGTATGACAGCTTGCATGGAGAAGCGGCATCACAAGCTAACATTAATTGAATTAGTTTAACAGCATAAAGTATCAATACTATCGCTTTAGTAAGCCTCAACTAGTTTTTTCTTTTTGAGACAGGACCTCGAGTATCTCAGGCTGGCCTTGAGCTCACTGTAGCCCCAACAGATCTTAAACTCCTGACCCTCCTACCTCCACCTTTTCAAGTTCCAGGGTTACAGGCCAGTGCCACTATGCACTGCTCTTAAACTCACTTTAAAATGCTAAGCACCTAAGGGCTGCATAAGCACATGTGTTATCTAATATATATGAATCAGTTTTTAAATGATATAGTTACACCCTTCAGAGAATAAGCCTTCAATACATCTGATTTTCAAAGAAAGTTGAAGACATAAGACTATATGAGTGTTTGGACAGAGGACACTTGCGGGCTTTCTGTAAACAATGATGTGTTTAACGGGGTTTTGATAGGACCTGAATTCTTTCCTCAGATCCAGTACGAACAGCGGCTGGAGGAGCAGGAGCAGCTGCTTGCCCACAGACTGAAGGAAGCGCCACAGAACCAGCGCAACAGCTCATCCAGGCTTAAGGCCCTTGAGACAGAACTTGGGGAGGTAAAGGAAGCCCATCAGGTCACCATAAGAAAGCTGGAAGCAGAAATCGATGTGCTTAAGCATCAAAATGCCGAGTTAGAACACAAGAAGAATGGCAAGGAGGATCAGGACCTCCAGTCCATAGAATTCCAGGTAGAGCAGGCGCATGCAAAAGCAAAGCTGGCGAGACTCAACGAAGAACTGGCCGCCAAAGGGAGAGAGATCCAAGACCTTTCGAAAACTGTAGAGAGGCTCCAGAAGGAGCGGAGGATGATGCTGTCCAGGCAGAGCCCCAGGAGCAGGGAGGAAACGTCCGCCAAAAGGCCGAAGAAAGAAGTTCTGAACCCACATAGAGGGAATGCAAACTCCTTCCCTGGAACCCTAGATGCCAAACTGTACCACCCACACACCTTTACTGACTCTGATGTTTCGGAGGTTTTACAAGAAAACTACAGATTGAAAACAGAACTAGAGGGATTGGTCTTAGAGAGAGATAAGCTGAAGATGGACTCGGAAGCAGCAGTTTACCAATTTGAAAACTCCATGAGAAGGTGAGAGGTTAAACTGTTCCTCAGTACATGGGAACACGGCTTTTTTAATTATAAGGCATATTTTCTCTATAATGACTTTGAAACACATTCATAACAACATTTTAAGAAACTGTAGTTGATTGATTGCTAGAATGCTAGCCTAGCATACATAGAACCCTGAGTTTGATCCCCACCACCACAGAAACAGGGTGTTCAGTGCACCCATGTCCTCCTAACACACAACACTTGGTAGAAGCTGGAGAATCGGAAGTCCAAAGTCATTCTTGACTATGTAGCAAGTTAGAGGCCAGCTTGGGATACATGCAACTTGCCTTAAAAAATAATATTTATTACATTATGTGTATGTAGTGGTAGTAGTATGTGCAGATAGAGGATTTTCAGTGTAGGATTCGCTACCTGATGAAACACCAGATTCTGATGAACTGAAACCTTCATGCCAATCCAAGCCATGTCTTTGGGGTGGCGGGCAAGTTTCTTCTTCACTCATAAAGGAGTTCTTCCCCCGCAGGCGCCCATGCCTGTCCATGATTGCTAACTATTAATTCCAACTGCCAGTCAAGTTTATCTCCTTTACTGCCTGAGTTCATTGTCTATAGGATACTGCCTATAAATGTTCCCACCTGTACCACCCTCCTTTCTGTACTAAAAAGTACATCATACTTTCCCTCCCCATCTTCATTTCTTCCTCTCCTAGTCATCTTGCTTTTAAAATATATATAGATTCTTGAAATGCTGTCATGGTCATCTGGTCACTGTGTCCTTCAATAACTCCCCACTTCCTTAAATATCAACACTAGCTTTCTCTGCTTGGCATTTCAAATCCCATAGGCACTCTCATATTATCTCTGTGCCTAACTTGCCCTGTTTCTTTGTGCGTCTTGCTCCGTTGTTTGAAGTTCTGCTGCTTCCACAGAACGCTTCTTGGCACATCTCAGAAAATTGCCTGCTCCCACCCACAACTCCTACAGAAGCATTAGTTATCACCAGCCTTGTAGCTCCCAAAGAGCAGAGAGAAGATTGCACTGCCCTTGCATGCCCATGCCTACAACTACCTGGTTTCGCTCAGCAGGATGAGCATGGGAGTAGCACCCACAATGCTTATTTTATTGATTGATTGACAGCAGTGTTAGCACCTAAGTCAACATGGCAGCACCATATTGAAACCAGTTTCTCCAGTGCTGGAGAAGATAGCTTCAGATGGAGGAGAGTGGAAGGCTCAAATTTTAAACTCCATTTGTGCTTAACTTGATCTCAGGCTAGACTGTTTATAGATTTGCACCCTTGGTGTGACCTCTGTGTGCCACTTTTCTAAGCCCATTACTCTTACAAAACGTAGAGAAAGGTAGCCTGTGAGTGATTGGAGGAGCTCAGAACATGCTGTTGAACACACCTCACTTGCAGCCAGTAGTAATCCCCTTTACTACCTTCTTTTCTAGGCCTTGAGTACCGTTCGGGCTTCCTGAGTTAGAGGGGTGAGAGCCACTCTACACGTTATCTTGTGTTTGTTCCATAGGGTCAAGGACGACACTGCAGCACACATTGCGTCCCTCAAAGAGTCTCATCAGAGGGAAATAGAGAAACTCCTTTGCCAGAATGCAGTAGAAAACTCCTCTTCCAAAGTAGCTGAACTGACTCGAAAAATCACAACTCAAGAGGTAGCTGGTCCTTCTTAGACCTTAATAGTGTGTTTTTAAGACTACCGCTAGAACATGATTTAATTTGGAAATGTTTTAACTTTATTTTTTCAGGTTGATGATACAAGTGGAAAATAATTATTGACTTAATTTTTATACATATAGTGGAGATACCATTACCATATTTTTAACATTTTACCTTAAAGTTACACGCTATAAATAAGTGTCTATAAGACTTGGCCCTACATTTCTCAGCTCTTTCTCTCCAGAGGCTGCCACAGTTAGCTGAGGTATATGTCTAGCTGAGTGGGACCTTATCACTTGAACGTGCATGTTGACCTTCCTCCCTCCACCCCAAGTCCCAAATGAGAAGTGACTGCCCTCACACACTCTTCCCCTTGTTACCTTTCATCGTGGAACAAATAACGGCTCCAGTCACTGAGGCACTAGAGATAAAGAAATGAACAGAGACATACAGCTCCAGCCCCTGGGAAGCACAGCCTTCCAACAGCTGTGGTGGGGAATGCTGACAGCCCATCAGCATCTCCTCCTTGGCTAACAGGTACATCATCTACTCATACTGTCTGAAAAGAGCTGCCCGTGGCTGTTTTCTGTGCTATTAGGATGAAAACAGAACTTTTTTTTTTTTTAAACAGGAAACATAAGCAGTAGTGAATGAGGCTGAGTGTTTATTTTGGAGGTTTTTATTTTCCTAAGACAAGCTTGAGGGGAGGCTTCAAGCAGTTACTGCCGTCTCTCCCACCTGTAACCACTTCCACCATTATAATTACAAACAAATCCTTCATTGGGGAAATTTAAACAGGGACAGGTTATTGAGTATTTTTAAGTCATTGTAAATTATCAATGTAAAAATGTTGTTACACCTTTTGAGAAATGCCCTATTACAAGTGCGTGTTGAAGCGCTCGGGGGGATGAAATGTAAGGAAGTCGGGACAGTTCTCATAATGCAGTAAGAAGTATTTTAAATGCTTTTCTAAAGTATTCTTCAAAGTATCACCCAATGTAGCCCTGCAGATAGATCCTGGCCAGGTGTCAGAGGTAGCTGCCATTGCACCCAAATGATTTGCAGGGATAGTCTGGGACAGTGAGAGAGCCGTGTTGTTCTAATACCACAGTAACACAGATTTTTCCTGAGATGATAAATGCAGTAGAATTCCATGGAAGTCAGTTGCCGCCTGCTCCTTAGAACAGTGAAGGTGTAATATCACAGAGTAGAGAGCTAGGCATTCCACACGTTCTTAGAATGTCTGATGGAAAGCTGTTCATGGATTCCAATCCTTTGTCTAAAATTATGATCTGACATTTTTAGTTCAGAGATTATGACTATTATCTTTATTTAATAATCTAACATCCTTCTTAATCACAAAGTATGAAGATAATACTATCCACTTCCAAACTTACACTTGACAGAGGTTTGCTTCTAAAGGCTTGCTTCAGTCTTGAGCTGGCTTATATTAACTACACAGTATTCAAGGGGGAGCCTTATGAACCAAATTCTTCTCCCAACTCTGCTCAGCTTCCAAGATCAGACAAGGTCGTGCGCATTCGGGGATGTGTGGCAGTAGGACTAACCCTACTTGTCCTATTTCCCTAGGTACTTATAAAACATTTCCAAGGTCAAGTTAATGAGCTGCAGGGTAAACAAGAATCCCTTGCACTTTCTCAAGTTCGAGAAGAAATCCTACAGAAACAGGTAAGAAATAACCAAAATATTGGACTAAATAAGTTTTTCTTAGGGATTTCAATTATGTTAATATATATGTATAGATTTTTTTCAAACAAATGCACACACTAACAAAACCTAGAAGTCTGTCAGTGTAGAAAAATCATTAGTAACTTAAAGTCTGCTTTCTAAAAAGTAATCAGTCCAGATATGAAAACCCAAATCTGTTTTAATGTGACTTATACAATCAACTTTCATGCATCTTTAACTAGGAAGTCTTGTAGCTTAACTTGTTTATAGTACAGGCTTCCTAAGCATAACTGCTAAAGAGGCAGCCCCCTCAAAATCCAAAGTTCCTTTCCAAAATGGCTGAAGACCTGTTACTACACAGGTGGTGAGAATGGTATTTCTGGAGACATTGTTTCAAGTCACTGTGGAATGTAGGTGGACTCCAGCTGGACCTATAGATGCAGTCACAGCTATTCCTGGGTGGGACTTTTCCAGCACAGTACCGCTGAAGTCCATAAAGCCAAAGGGACAGACTCCAATGCTCACAAGTCATGTAGTCAGGAGACCAGCAAGAAAACATGAGCTGAAACACTATGGGGCAAAGTCATTTCATCCAACAACAGAAAGAACATTCTCCAAGGTAAGTCATGCATTAGGCCACAAGTCAAGTCTCAGTATTTTCAAAAATTATAATCTTATTATATAGCCTTAGACCACAGATAAAACTACATGTCAACAAAAAGAACAACGAAAATACGCAAAATGTGGAAAATGAACAACCTTCTCTCAGATGACACATTGTAAAGTGGAGAAGTTAAAGAGAAATCAAAAACTCGCTCTGGAAACATGAAGTGAAAGGGCAACATGAAATTCTGCAGCTGCAGCAAGAGCACTGAGAGCTTGTCTAGGACAGATGTACACGTCAGAGAGAAAGCGTGCAGAACCAGGACGAAAGGTTCCTGAAGTGCTGTCTTGACAAAACACAAAACTGACAAACCTTTCATTAGACTTGACAAGAAAAAAAATCAAATACCAAAAGGGAGAGATTTTACTAATCTGACTCAGTTCTAAAGGACCATAAGCAAATGCTATGTATAATTATATGGAAAACTGGTAAGCCCAAAAGAAATGCATAAAATCCCACATGCAAACACACCGAAAGTGAGTCAAGAAGTATGGAATGTAAGAACAACAAAGAGTAATACAGGCGGAGCAGTAATTTAGTCTGCTGTCTAAAAACTGAGAAGCCAGTGACCCAGGTTTCTACAAAAAGTTTATTGTAAAAATTCTTCCAGTTCCTTTTCAAATAATCCAAGAAACTGAATGAAGAGAACTCTGCCAACCTTGTTGTGAAGCCATTACTGTGACACCAAACCAAACGACAAAATATGGAAACTGCAATCCTGTATCTGCACTGAGTGTAGATGCAGAAATTGTCAAGAAAATGCTGGCAGCTGAATTCAAGAGCACATCACAGTGCTTAGACACTGCATTGCTCAGACACAGTGATCACAGTGCTCAGACACTGCAGTGCTCAGACACTGCAGTGCTCATACACAGTGATCACAGTCCTCAGACACTGCAGTGCTCAGACATGGTGATCAGCTAAAGCTCCAGCCAGAGATGCAAGAATGGTTAGGCTTGATACAAAACAGTAAACATGGTAAAACACCCCATGGGATGAAAGTTTTTCCCCTTAAAGTCTGGAACAACAACAACAACAAAAAGATAGCCACTGTCACCGTTCTTACTTAGTAATATAATCTTGGCAAAAGAAACAGAAGGCATCCAGCTTGAAAAGGAAGAGGTAGATGATCTATATTTGCAATTGATGTGTGTTGAAAGCCCTACATTCTCCATTTTAAAAAAAAAAAAACTGTTAAGTGATTTTTAAACAAATTCAGAAAAATTGCAGGACCCAAAAATCAGCATCCAAGGACTGGAGGGATGGCTCTGCACTTAAGAGCACTGGCTGCTCTTCCAGACCTGAGTTCAAATCCCAGCACCCACATGGTGGCTCACAACCATTTGTGACTCCACCTTCAGTGACAGGATCTGGGCAAAATACCCACTTACTGTATTAAAATAACTATTAACGATTAAGATAGCTGAGGCTTCTGTTGATACTATTTTATACCTACTGAGCATGGATTTAATATTCACTATATTATTTTATACTAATATTAGATGTTAGAAATTAGAAGCTGTAAAATCAGCTGTAGCACCACTGCCCCAAAATGTATTTTGCTACACCTTTTTCTGTTCACACAGGGGTGCAAACAGTGTGGAGGTGCAGTCCTTTGTGTGTCTATGTGCATGATTTTTAAAGGTTTAAAAGTCTTTTTTCACCTAAGAATATATTGAAATAGATTTTTCTGTCAGTGTATAGCTCCATTAGCTGTTTCTTACACCATTTATTTAACAAGATTGACAATAGCAGAAACAAGTATATATTATTTGGTCTGAATGGACAATGCTAAGTACATGGACTGGTTTATTTGATTCTAATCATAACCAAGGAGTGGGTACTGTTTTTCCCATTATAATGGTGAAATTTATACCAAGAAAATGAAATAACTTTACCATTGTTACCAGCCAGCATACAGGGAAAAAATGCTAGCGTTGGACGCATCAGTAGTAGAAAAGTCTAGGTTCTAGACATACTGAGGACAAAGTAGTCGGGAAAGTCCAGCTCCTGTGGCCCTTACATCCTGTGGAATCACACAGTAAACAAGTGTAACAAGCTGAGGCTGGTATCTAGAAAGTTCTTAGCACTAACTCACTGAAGTTTGTCCATTAAGAGTTCTCCTTGAAGACTCAAGCCAGTGGCACCTGCCTTAGGAATCCTGCCACCCACCTCTTGGTCCTCCTCACCCTACAGATCCTTGGCGGTGTTAGGATTCTCATTGACTTGTTAGCTCCAAAAGACCGGGAATGCGCTACAGGTGTTACACAAGACAGCAGTGACTTAGAATGACAGAATCATTTTCCAGCCATGAAAAGTTTATGAGGAGCTGGTGATGTAGCCCAGAGGTACACTATACATTGTACACATGAAAACTGACTCATTCTTCACGACTCACTCGCAAAAATAAATTTCCAGAAATTGAAATGTTTGACCATCCATTCTGTATATGATCCCAGCACTCGGGAGGCAGAGCCAGGTGGATCTCTGTGAGTTCAAGGCCAGCCTGGTCTACAGAGAGAGATCCAGGACAGGCACCAAAACTATACAGAGAAACCTTGTCTCGGGGGGGAAAAAAAAAAGTCGTGTAGGGGCCATCAGAGACTTACAAATAAAAACTGAGTTCTTCCTATGCACTGAACACTGCAGTGCTGCATGACTGAGCTGGACTCCTAATCCTAAAAACAGTCACTAACACCTGGAAGCCGAAGAAAGTGCCCAGCTCATTTGAACCCCGTTAACAGTCATGGGAGAAGGTGGTCCAGACATCTGGAACCAATCAGAATGTGGGTCAGCTCAGCTAGAATGACACTTTACTTCTTGGACGTGAGAGTGGCAGCTATTAATTTCTAGATGAATCCAAGGTGCCACCTGAGAAATTTTATACAAATATTCTTGATTTTCAAGATTATCTCTTTGAGAATAATGGTTTCCTTGTGATTGTGACTTTTCCTTTCCTGCTTCAATTGCAGATTACAAAACTCTTGGAAGAATTGAAAGAAGCCAAAGAAAACCACACACCAGAGATGAAACACTTCATGGGCTTAGAGAGGAAGATCAAGCAGATGGAGATGAGGCATAAGCAGAGGGAACAGGAACTCCAGCAGGTGAAAAGGCAGGGGTGTGTGCAGCCAGCAGGTCAATAAGCAGGGGTGTGTGCAGCCTGCAGGTAAGAAAGGCAGGGGTGTGTGTAGCCTGCAGGTGAAAAAGCAGGGGTGTGTGCAGCCTGCAGGTAAGAAAAGCAGGGGTGTGTGCAGCCAGCAGGTGAAAAAGCAGGGGTGTGTGCAGCCTGCAGGTAAGAAAGGCAAGGGTGTGTGCAGCCTGCAGGTCAAAAAGGCAGGGGTGTGTGCAGCCTACAGGTCAAAAAGCAGGAGTGTGTGCAGCCAGCAGGTAAGAAAAGCAGGGGTGTGTGCAGCCAGCAGGTGAAAAAGCAGGGGTGTGTGCATTACTGCAGCGCTTTACTAAGCACCTTCCCTTGCTGTGACTTTTACATCTCTATCAAACGCTTCAAGTGTTCCCATTATCGATTATTTGTGTGTTTTATATATATGGATATTTTTTCTGCATGTGTGTGTGTCTGCACCCCAGAAAAGATATCAGACCCCATGGGACTACAGTTCTAGACGATTGTGAGCCGCCATGTGGGTGCTGGGAATTGAACTCAGGACCTCTTGAAGAGCAGACACTGTTCTTAACCACTGAGTCACCTCTCCAGCAACCCCACCCTCTTCATTGTCTTTTTAATTCCTTAAAAGTATAGCTTTGCAGAAAAAGTAAGACTTAGTCTCAAATACTTTAATATTGATTTGCCTTCTATTTTGAGAGAGAAAACTTATGTCCTTAAGCACTGATGGGTACCTAATAAGTTTTACATTTATTACCCTGGGAACAATATTTCATATTCCAATCATTTCACATGTTTATAGAATTTTTATTGGAAGATGGTCATTGATGTATTACGTACCTAGCACTGGGAACAGGCTTACTGCATTTACAGACAGAGAATGTGATGTTTTAGGACTGGCCTTGATGCCGATGCTCAACTTTACCCTACAGCGGTTAGTCAACTCCAGCTGCCATGACTGAAGTCTCCTGGATTAGACTGTTGTAAAGCCTGACTGATTTGTTTTCTAATGAGGCTGCCTTCCTGGCTTGCAAGCTGCATTCTTGAATGACGTTTACTTGAGGCAAGAAAGCCCTTTGATGTGTGTCTCTTCTTATGAGGACACTAATCCTATCAGCTCAGGGCCCCATCAATACAACCTAATTTAACCTTATTTCTTCAATCCAAATACAGCCACACCAAGGATTAGAGCTACAACATGTGGTTTTGGGGGGTGATGGGACATTCAGTCCATAAAAGATAGTGAGAAATTTACATAAACCTTTGAAGACAAAAAAAAAAATTAACCTTTATGGTTGATCTGAGTTTCCCCCAAGAAGCCCTGGGTATACGTATACCTTCAGTATACCTGTCCTGTTCTTTAAAACTGTTCATGTTCCTCATTTCCACTATGAATTGGAATAATAATGTGAAATTTTCGTGTTTTCAGATAATACAGCAAACACGCCAAGTAGTGGAAAGTGAGCAAAACAAGGAGGTTGAGAAGTGGAAGAGACTCGCGCAGTTGAAGAATCGGGAGCTGGACAAGTTCCGCACAGAACTAGACTCCATGCTGGATGTTCTGCGGGAGCTGCACCGCCAGGGCGTGGTTGTGCCCGTCGCTCTTGGGGATGAAGTAAACACGGTCGAGTTTTAGTCACAGCTTGGATCTGAGTGACCTCATGGGAAGACAGATGAAAACGTGTCACTGTCGGGACAGCTTTTGAAAAATAAGGCTCTGTTAGACAGGCGTGTGTGACGGCAAGAGTAGCAATGCTAGTCAGAATAAACTGCCCTGAACCAACAAGGAAAAGAACATTTGTCAGCCATGGTGTGGTTTACTGAAAACGGTTAACTAATCACTTTGGAGATGACTTATCAGCAGGTTCCATAATGTCGGAAGACCACGACTAGCAAGGATTATTACAGAAGGGCTCGCTCCCAGCCTACAGCGGAAGGAGAGCGGTGCTTGTCCTCAGCCACATTTTATAGATTAAATGTGTACTTTTCATTATCCGTAGGACAGGAAAGCGGCTCTTTCTCATGAAATGGGTAGAGGAATGTGAGCTGCATGCGGGGGACAGTCTCATCAACTGCCAGCTGAGCTATGGAGATCTCAGTAATTTAAATGACAGTTGTAACTTCTGTACAGGGAAACAGCAAGTTCTCTTGGGTTTTTTGGACCTGATATAAATTGACGACTAATGGCACAGTTTGATGTATCCATTACTAGGCCAGGTCTAGTAAATGACAGTTCTAATTTTTGGCAGCTCTAAAATTATAAACAATATAAGTTTTATCTTTTCTGTTGAAAAAGAAATAGTATATACATTAGAAAAAAATAAAAATAGCTCTAGCTTATCTTACAATCCCATTTTTTTAAAGCAGATCAGAAACGTGTGAGATGATGGTAAATCAAAGCTATAGCCAGTTTGCCTTCAAGGGTCTCTCCCAGTCTCTTACAGCCCCTTGCTGGAGAGCATGCTATTCATGAAGACACACTTGGTGTCTGTCCTGGGTGCTCCTAATCATACAGAACACCTGGTTGCTCTTAGTAGCCCTGGGAAGCATAAGAGCTGCATAGTAAATTTTAATTTTTAGTCACTTACAAGAAACTGTGAGCTCAATCTTTAGAATATATTTTACATTAATAACACATTTCGATTTGGACTACATTCCAGCTGCATGTGCCAGTAAATGCAATTCTGAGGTAATACTTGCAAAGTAGAACATTTCATAAGGGACAGGTGAGCGAGTCTAGTGAAGTCATGAGCAAAGGCTGTGAAGTGTGTGTGTGTGTGTGTATTATACATATATATCACCTGTTAAATACAAGTGTAATTAACTGTCTTAATGCCAACATTCTGTAGTGTGTTTTTTTCTGAGAGGGGAGTAAAAAAGCATATCATTTTCAATTTTTTGTACAACGTTTCAAAGTTATAATACAAATAATTTATTATTATTTAGGTGTTGTGTGTCTATCAGTATACATGCCTATGAATATATAGCTTCCCACCCCACCCTGTCCTTTTGACTGATTCTATATATGAGCCATTCAAAGTACAAAGCTGGTTCTAAAACACAAGGAAAACTTGCAGAAAAGGTTGGTGTTGACTGGTAAGCCAAATCCAAATACATTATTTCTGTCTGTACGTGGATGCCCTTCACAGCCATTTTGCCTTGAGGAATGGGGTTTAGCATATCCTGGAGCTGTTGCAGTCCTACTGGTCTATCCAATCTGAACATCCTTGTCTCGTAAGGTGGGCTGCTGCAGTGGTCTGGAGAATGCACAGGAGAGGGTGGCATGCTTAACACACAGTGGCTCTTCATGAAGTAATGGTTTTCAGAGGGCCCTATTTACTACTGCATGATCCCTAAGAGTCTAATTCTCTTGTTGAGCTTCGTCTTGGAAACAGGTGGAGGCATCCTGGCTTTATTGGTGCGAATGTGTTTAGAGGCTAAGATGGCTTAAGAGTGAGAGTAGTGAAGAGCATAGAACTCCTATTGTTCAGTCCTCCAAGTCCTCTTCTGGCTAATCAACCTCATAATATGATCTCAAATACCTTTCAACCACTATTAAGTAGCCCATAATTTATATTTAATTGATACAAATTTTTACTACTCATGCAAGTTAATAAAGTCAATCTTGTGTTGCATAAAAATATACATGAAGGTAGCATGTATCTATTTGTAAGGATTCACTAAAATGGCTTTAATTATATTATACTAAATAGTCCTTGATATACTACTTTATGTTGGTCTCTTAAAGAATTGAACTTTGGGGTGGTGGTGGCGGCGGCGGCGGCGGCGGCGGCGGTGTACGCCTTTAATCCCAGCACTCGGGAGGCAGAGGCAGGAGGATCTCTGTGAGTTCAAGGCCAGTCTGGTCTACAGAGTGAGATCCAGGACAGGCACCAAAGCTACACAGAGGGAGAAAAAAAAAAAAAAGAATTGAACTTCGCTTCAAAGACATTTTCAGAAAGGAATTTCCTTGGATGGAGTCATTCCCAAACCAAGCTCCTGTGTAGCTGAGTCTACACTCTCAGAAATCAAGAGACATTGCAGACATGGGGTAGCTTTTTAGAGAAATGAAAGCCTGCCTGTGTTAAAATCAAACCAGAGAAAATTCCTGTGCAATAAATGCATTTATTTTGCCACTTAAGCAAGACAAATTACAAATCACAAAGACAATGCTACCCAGAGACGAGCAGCTGGCCATGCATACAACTCACCGTGTGCAAGACTGAGTTGTTTCTGACGCCAGCAAAGTAGGGTTGATTCCTTTGTGAAACAAACAACATGTTGCTCATGTTAACATCACCCCATCCTGAACATGCAATTGTGGTACACACAACCCACTGACCATCTCGGCTCCAAGCCAGGCAGTCAACATCTACACACCCGCCAAAGCAGACAGACAGCATGGCAAACAGCATCCTGTTCTGAAAGCCAAACAGTTCAGCAGTGTGACCACAGGGATGCTCAGAAAGGACCCAATCAGACAGATGACCATCTGCCCTACCATTTTTTGAGAGCTCAGATGCTTGTGAAGTACTTTAGGCTGGCACTCACTGGGGTCAGAGCTGTCCCAGGTTTAAAGCACAGATGGATGGAGTTCTTCAGATAAACTGCCTCAGCGTGACTCAGCAGAAGCACTGTCACAGTGTGTGAGTCTCCTGGACTCCTGCTGAAGGTTCCCCTAACTAACATATGAACTAGTGCAGGACTGACTGGAGGGAGGGTACCAAGACCTGGAGAGCCTGCGATCAGAGCCAGGATGCCATGTTCTATTTTCTACTGCTTCTGTATATGTTAGCTCATCTTGGATGCTAAATCTGAAAGTCACAAAATACTTGAGCTGGGATGGGTCGTCTACTCCAGATATGCCACCTTACCTTTAAAGCCATGCAGTCCAGAGGTAAAGCAGCTGCTATAGGCAAAGAATGGTGGCAATGGGCTAGATCAGAATGCAGTGACCTAACCCTCACCCAGGGGAGCTCAACTGTATATGTAGCCAGTTTTTTCAATAAGGAAGCTTTAATGCTGTGTGTTTTTAATCCAAAAATGGAAAGAAACAAAAATCACCACCTCCCCCCCCCAAAAAAAAGACAACAAAATGGTGTCTTCCATCTCCAAACTCTACACCTCTATCACTAAGTCCCAGCCCTAGCCTAGATCTTAAACTTTAAACATCATCCTCTCTCTACATACATTACATACACACACACACACACACACACCCCGAGGGGAGAGGGGAGATTTCTGGCTATACAGAGACAGAATGCATCCTCAGGAAGGTGCCCACAAGCATTTCTCAGTCCAGGTCTATACGTGAAGTCTGGGAAACTGGCTTATTTTCTAGAAGAACAGGTGGTTCCGAAATCAGAAGATCATCCTCCCCAAAGGAGTTCTGGTCTGTGTTCACGAAGTTGGGGATGTCAAACTTCATAAACCTGCTCAGCTCCTCCTCAGGCCTCCCACTGCTTCTGATGGCTTCCTGGAGTTGGACATCACTGTCGATGGCTGTTGTTTGGTGGCAGACTTTGACCCTGTCCAAGTGTTCCACTTCATTGATATAACAGTGGAAGAGAGACCTGGACTCCTCGTTACCCTGACGAGAGAACACCTTATCTGACTCCAGTGGTTTCCCAAAGTCTGACACAAAGCTGTTCATTCTGAATCTCTTCTCTGACGACTCTGCATTGCTACAAAAACAAGAAAGACAGGTCACAGACCTGCAGCTCACTTGCCTACAGGCTCATGGTGTCCTGTGTGGAGGGCAGGCCAGGAGATTCCCAGGAAGCACCTACTGGGTGTCCCTTAAGGTTATGCAGACCAGCACTAGCAGAGAGATGCATCACTCCTAAACATAGGACTCCAAGACAAAAACCTCCGGATGAAAGCTGCTGGATTTTCCTGAGGGCAGATAGGGTACAGGACCCCCCCAGCATTCTGTAAGCACTCCAGGGATCTCCAGGGATTCTTAGATCTCCTGAATTGATATCATTTTTTAATCTTTATTTTTGTGCTTTGGTCTATGTGGTGTTTATGTGTACATATGTGTTTTTGTGTGAATATGTGCACAGGTACATGTGGAGACATGAAGTCAATATCCAGTGTCAATTGTTTCTACACCTTAGTTTGTTTTGTTTTTACTTTTATGAGGCAGGGTCTCTCACTGATTCAGCTTAGACTGGCTAGCCAGCAAGAACCAGGGAATGCCCCTGCCTCCACCTTCCCAGTGCTGGGATTACAGTCACACAGCACACACTGGTTTTTATGTGGGCTTTGGGGATCCAAAGTCAGGTCCTCATACTTACGTGGCTATCACTTTAGCAACTAGGCTATCTCCCAGCCTTGCATCAAAGTCAATTTAAGTGCTTCTAAAGAAACAGAGTCCTGCCTTACAGACCTTCAGGATCTCTGGAGATAGTCAGTAATCAGCATTTTCATAGAATCCCCAACCATCATTGCTATAGCGATGTTCAAACTCACAGGCCTATAGCATACAGCATGCGTCTCTAGCAGCCAGCACAGGCCAACAGCACTTCCTGGTAGAAGCCCTATCAGTATCTGCCAAGTTGCTCCTTTCTCTCAGCCCCTCCTGAGTCATCTAGGAGCCATCTCTGCAAGAAACCTTTTCCAATTCTCATGACCTGGGGTAGTTGCTCTACAGGACACGGGGTGCTTCTCCTCCTCCATCTTCCTCTGTGTTGTGCCTATTTCTCCACTTCTCTGTCACCTCTAGGTTGTAAGCTCTCCAGGGAAGGCACTGTGAGCTTCTTGCCTACTGCATCCCCAGTTCCAAGAACAGCAGTAGGTATATACTAATTGCTCAGCATGTTTTTGTTGGATCAGTGAATGAACACATCAGTCATGAAAACATCTGAAATTAAAGCAAATCTTGGCTTGGCAAGATGCCTCTTCTACAGATCCTACAGGCTGGAAATAAGGTCAAAGGCAAGCTCAGCTAAGGCCTAAAACCGGAAGCAGATGAACCTGAATGGAAAGATGACTGATACTGAGTGTAGATTCCAGAGCCAGTGATATGTGTGGGAGGTCCAACAATCAATCCCACGCGGGTCTCTCCTCTGTCTACCTGTATTTGGTGACAGGAAACCACCTTGTCTTTGCCCCCCACATCCCCAAGAGCTGCTCAAGAGTCTGCCCACGGGGCCTCCTCCCCAGGGTGCTTGGCAAGCACCAACCATCTGGTACTTTGTACCTTCTACAACTGGCCAGCCTGGGTGCTTGTCCAGACCCAGATACCATGGTAGTGGTGGGCTACCTTCCAGCTATTTATTAGTGCGAATGGCCCTCAAGAAAGGTGGTAAAAACCCTGCAGTCATGTTCAACGTTTAACACAGCATGGCTGTTTACAAAGTTCACCTTCAAGGACCTTGGGTTACAGGTTAGAGAGACGGTATAGTGGCCAAGAGCCAAGCCTGACTGTTCTTCCAGAGAATCTGAGTGCTTAGTAACTACCTGTTACTCTAGATTCAAGGATCTAACACCCTCTTTCTGGCCTCTGTGGCTACCTACACACATAGGGCATACAGATACACACACATACACATAAATAAATTTTTAATTTAAAACCTTAAGTTACAAAAAAAATTGTTTTAAGTAAGTTTATGATCTTGTGGGCTACGTACATAGCTATCCTCCGGCAGGCCTCGATTCACACAAGCATGCTAGAGGGGGCTACTCTTAAAGCAGCTTAGCCCTTGTTGATTCATACCTGTGAATACTCTTAGGTAATGGACACAGCGACTGTCAAAAGATGTTCTCTAACAGGCAGTGAGGAGCTTGCAGCTGTACCCTGCCTTCAGTCTTCAGGAATGAAATACACGCATTATTGCTAGATTTATAAAACGTGTGGCCTGGGTACCACTCCATAGGTTATATGTTCTCCTGACAGAGGAGAACCAGCTGCAGCTTCAGCCTCTCAAACTTGGGAGGTCCTTGGGGGAAACTAAAGCTCACAACATCTACAATAGCAGTTAAAAAGAAGTTTAAAATTGTCCACAGCTCCGGCTACATCTGTGAAAATAGAAAATTACAAGGTCCAAACATCTTAAATTCCACCTTAGCTAAAATGACATCTGAAACCAGAAGCCTCAAGATTCAAGAACTGGAACCTTGGAAGGATGGGCTAATGGCTGACACCATCATGAAAACAGAGCGCTCAAAGAATGTTGCCAGAAAGTATTGTCCCCAGGAACCCCAGTTCCTCATTTGCGACAGTTCATACCCAACTCTATGCTGCTGTTTTGCAGCCGAGATCTAGCTAGAGTGTTTAGAAGTCTTCCCACATCATCCTAAGGTCTGAGAAATAAAGACTGTTTATTTTGCTAGAAACCTGGACCTGTTTTCTCACTGTTTTGAGAATGTGTATTCTTTATTTTTAATTTGGATTTCACTAATCATCTCCAACACCCATCTGTTTCCCTGGCTAGACCTGACTGTTCCAAGCCTTGGCATTTTCTCACTGTAGGGTGCACCCAAAATTCTCCAGGCCTGCGGAGTTATCAGCACCAGAATAGACGGCATCTCCCAGAAGGGCCCGTCCAGTTCTCTAACCCATGCAGTGACTGCCCCGCCGCATCTACTCATCTACTTTCAACTCCCCACTACCCTCTGCCTGATATTCCTAACCCTGCTCATCCCTTCCCACGTCCTCTCTCTCACCCATCCCCTCACTCACTCTACAGTATAGCTACAGTGGACCCGATTGCCCCTCTTTATGCCTCTGTTTGTGATGTCCAGCAGGCCTCTGTACTGATATAGTCACTGCCTCCATGGCAAGACTCTGTAATCTGGTAACAGGAAGGCATCTGTTCACCCACCCCTCTCCTGCATCTTTTTCTGGTTTCTCTCACAGGTCATGCTTTTGTGCCTTCTGAGGGAGCCATTTGCCTCTGGTCTTTCTGTACATTGGTAAATATTTGTGTCCCTCAAAGGGCTTTGTAAAACATGGCCTCAGTGGGTGATGTGTGAAACACTGAACACAAGATTGTATCTACAGGCTTGTCCCAAACCCTGACTGCTATGAGACACACAGCCATCCCAGATTTGTCTTTTTATGACAGAAACCCAAATCAAGTCAGGAGGATGGACCACACACACCCCTCCAGCTGCAGAGGACAACACAGGTTATGCCCTGAGTCAGTCCCAAAGAATTTTTCTGATTCCCTACAAATGCTTGCTGCCAGGCTGAGTCACCACACACCAATTACTCTCCTCATCTATTCAGGGATGGAGGTGGGCTGAGCAGAATGGTGGTGCCTGCCATTTCCAACAGTCACTTCCACGGGGGCTCTTACAAGCCGAGACATGTCCTCCTAAGAGTGAAATTCTGTGAGAAAATAACCACCACCACTCATGGAGACACAGCCTATGCCAAGAGTTTATACATGGTATAAATCAGCCTGACGGGGGTGCCAAGCACACACTCCGATGAAAGCCCTTGTAGGTACACCTTTTGGTGATTAGCAGGGAGATGTCAGGCTGTGTGGGCAGGGAAAAGTCTACCCTTAGAATTCTTCTCAGCATGGCCCTGGGCAGGCAGCAACTATGCACTTAGTAAAACCTCCTAATTGATGGGGAAACAAAGGCAAGTCAGCAAAGGTTTCTGGGATGGACCCAACACAGCTTTCCCACCTGTTGACAGTAGTCATTGGCATCTTGAGATCCCAGGGTTCCTTAGCAACCACTCACCATGTCTGCACCCTGCCAGCTAGCCCAGGGCTGTGGTCAGCACCAGTGACTCCCAGCGCTGACATTTTCACCATGTCTGCTCTTGTTACACACCCTCATCCTGCAGTGAGTGCCATATCTGCTAAATTACAATTGGAGAGAAAATGCCATCCCCGGTTTTATAAGATCACGAGCAAGCCTGTATTCGCCCTTAAATAAAAGCTACATCTACCAGGACATGAGTCATTTAGCAAAGGCTACAAAAGAAGGCCATTTGTGGTGGATGTCTGAGGCTTGGAATTTTTTTTTAAGAAGTCCAAAATATCCAACATAAAAATGAATCCAAGACCTCTCTAACCCTAACCCTACCCGTCTCTCTGACAGATGTGTGCTAATGGATTATAATGCTCCAAGATACCACTCAGGCTCCCCCACTGACAAGTGAGACAGAATGGCTTTTCACTATCTTTCCAACATCCAGGTAAGAGCTTCTCCGCCACACACAAACAATACTCCACGGGAAAAATTACCACCATCAAAGCTGCTTCTGAGGCCTAAAAGCTTTTAATAAAGAGGAAGCAGCTTCCTACCTGGATCTCTCCCTAGCCTTTCTTTCCTCATGCCCACAGGCACCTGGCTCTCTCCTCCTCTAGACAGAAAGTCCACCACTGTTCTCCATCCTGAGTCAGCAGGAGGGCACGACTGGTTCTGACCAGTGACTGGCTGGAGGAAAGGATGTGCACTACTTCCCAGCTAAAGGACAGGAAGGTCAGAATCCCCATGCATGCTGTCACAACAGCTGAGGGACTGCAATGCTCTAGAGCAGTGGTCCTCAACCTTCCTAATGCTGTGACCCTTAATACAGTTTCTCATGTTGTCGTGACCTTCTCGACCCTAAGATTATTTCATTGCTACTTCATAATTGTAATTTTACCACTGTTATGAATCGTAATGTAAATATCTGATATGCGACCTCTGGGAAAGGGGGTCGTGACCCACAGGTTGAGAACCACTGCTCTAATGGAAGCCACCTCTGTCTGTCCCTTGCCAACCTGTCTTGGTGAAGCAGTAGTTAAACTATAGCTCTGGGTTGATCCACTATCTCCTGAGAGTGAAGACCCTTTCACTTTGTTAGAAGCATGCGGGTGGGGGGGGGGGGTCCTGGTGAGTCCTGGTCTGTGACTGAACACAGTTCAGAATGACTCCTTAAGGAAGTAGGCTAGGCAGGGTTCTCCAGAGAAACAACAGAATTGTTTCTGGCCCCTCTCTCCCTCTGCCTCCATCCCTCCCCCTCCTTCTCCCCCTCTCCTCTTTCCCTCTTTCTTTCCAGTCTCTTCCCATTGCCTCTACTCCATGCATGCATGCGGGCGTGCATGCGTGTGTAGAGAAATTTCATTCCAGAATTGGCTCATTCATACTCTGTAAGCCCTACAGGCTGTAAACTCAGGGAAGAATTCTTGTTTTGGGTGTCAAGGTGATTCTAGAAAGTCACTCAGCTGAGTGAATGAAGCCCACCCACCTTCCAGAGGGTAATCTGCCCAGCTCTAGCTTAAAGTATGCAGATTTAAGTATTAACTTCATTTTTTAAAAAAAATACCTGTACAGAAACACCCAGAGTAGTGTTTGGCCAAACAGCTAGATAGCATGGCCTAGCTAGGCGTAGGTACAATGTTTTGCCTGCTTGTATGTACACCAGGTGCATGCCTGGTGCCAAATGAAGCCAGAAGATGACATCAGATCCCCTGGAAGTAGAGTTACAGATAGTCATGAGCTGTCATGTGGGTACTGGGAATCAAATCAGGGTTCTCCGGAAGAGCAGTCAATGCTCTTAACCGAGCCATCTCTCTGATTTGTTTTGTTTGTTGTTTTAACCTTGTTTTTTCTTCCTATTACAAACCACACCACATGTTTGGATATCCTAGAACAAAAATATGAAAAGCAAAGGTGTATGGTTTTTGTTTTTGTTTGTTTTTTTTAGGAAAAAGAGGATGAAGAAAAGGAGAGGGGAAGGAGGAGAGAGGGAAAATGAAAATATTTCTAGTGGCTTTTAAAGGGATTCTCCAGCATATGTCAGCTTAAACATGACAGCATTTGCCCGTCATTTAGAATGTTTATATTTAAAGGATTTCTCTAGCTCCTGAAGTCTTAAGCAAACTATGTGATGGGCTGAAGTTCCCTTTCACTGGGATTTTTCGTTATAGTTGAAGTATAGACAAAGAATCCACCACAACAGGCAGGAGAGATCACGTGTGGAGACAGGCAGGGGAGTGCTGTTACCAGGCTCAATTCTGTAAACACACCAGCATTTGCAGCCAATGTCTCCCATAGAAATCCTTTTCAAAAAATGGAGAAGGTGCCTCTTAACTTCAGTATAAAACTCAGATCTGGGTCAGCATGAAGATGGCAGGGAAGGACCAAGAAGCCTGATTTGATAAGGGCAACAAGAGGCAAAAGGAGGGGAGAAAGTGATCTCTCCTGGACAGCACTTGGATCTGGGTAGCAATCCATGCCCGACCCACCTCCCCATCCCGGGTTGGCCCAACCCTGATTCCCCCATCTAGTTCTATGTGAAACACAGAGTAGTCCAGACTTACTCTTGATGTGGGGCACCTGTCTTCGTCAGCAAAGTCAGCACAAAAAACATGAAAATCACAAAGACTGCAAGACCAACCCAGAATCCAATCACAATGGAATCTGCAAGACAGGTAAGGTGAGATTAGTGTTCCGAGGGATTTGAACTAGCTTAGAAGCATTTCAGGACTCTGAGCTTTCTGGAGATTCCAATGTGCACCGCATATAACAAGAAATCAGCCAACCATTACAATGGGGGTGTGAAGACAGGTCACAGGTTATCCCAAGCTCCAATCTTCTACTTTGCAGCCTTGGATTAGATTGTTTTTTTCTGACATATTTAAAATGAGTTGACTCTACTCCACCTCATTCATGTTCATGTTGACGAAATTCAGGTCTTGATCACTTTTTGGAATGGACGTATAGCTGGCCTCCTGACCACTACAAACGAATGAATACCTTCTGCTTTCTCTGCCTCGGTTCTTTTCTGCACAAGCTGCTTTATCCCACCCAGCTCAGAGGCTGAGGCTGGCCTACACTGGCTGGTTGAAAGCGCCTCTCAGAGCACTTCACCTGAGAAGGTATCCCGCAGGGCTGGCTTTTATCATTCCAATGGCCACCCTTGTCTCCTAATTTACTCCTACTTTAAACCCATTTGGACTGGGACATCGTGTCTCTATGTTTGCTTTAGCTCCTGGCTACAGCTTCCTCACACCAACACTTGAACAGAAATCCTCACCACTCTGGAGCTGGTGAGTCTTCCCTGCAGGGTCCGTCCTGTATATTTAGCACTCTGGATAAAAAGTAATGTCGTACTCCTAGTATCTTAATCCCAAATGCTAAAGAAACAGCAATTTCTTTAGACCTTGCCTTTTACTATAACGGAAATAAGGCATTAAGGTAAAGGGGGACGTGGAGAGGGGTCTTCAGGATGGTTTAGGCGAAAAAGCACTTGTAGAGAAATCCTGACATTCTGAGTTTGTGTCCAAGAACCCATGAAAGCTAGGATGAGAGAACCAACTCCACAAAGTTGTCCTCCACATGAATACAAAGGCATCTGTGTGCACCCACCCACACATCGTACACACAAACACATACAATAATAAATAAAAAGACATAAAGCAAATCATGAAAAACACAAGTATTCAAGTACAGCCAACTTGAAATTATAAATCTCAAGGATCTGGGCATGTGCTGTGATAACATGGTGTACGGTTATCTTCAATTCTACACATTGTATTTTAGCAACTGCTTCATAGAAAGAGCCAACCCTAAAACTGTAACAAACTTTTTTTTCTTTTGGGCCACCAACCAGCTCCCAAATCATGACACAGAGACTCGTTAGTAGTTAGGAATGCTAGGCCTTATCTCAGCTATTGTTTTAATCTGTTTCTCTTTATCTACATTTTGTCTTGGGGCTTTTTACTTTTCTTTCATTCTGTACATCTTACTTTCCTGTGTCCTCTGTGTCTGGCTGGCCGCTGCCTAGCTTCTGGCCCGGGACATCTCCTTTTCCTTCTCCCTCATTCTTTCTTCTCTGGAGCCTAGATTTCTCCTCCCACTTATTCTCTCTGCCCACCAGGCCCCCTATCCCTCTACTATCTAGCTATTGGCTGTTCAGCTTTTTATTAGACCAATCAGGTGCCTTAGGCAGGCAAGGTGAAACAGCAACACATCTTTACATAATTAAATAAATATAACACACCTTTACATAGTTAAAGTAATATTCCACAACATAAATGTAACACATCTTTGCCTAGTGAAAGTAATATTCCACAACAAACCCTAAAACTACATGCCAATGTCATGTTTCAGGCCCAGAATTAAAATGCAGTCACACCAAATCTGCTTACTGAGAAGGTCTCTCCAAAGGACAGTATGGTAGGGGTCCCTGAGAGCCAGGAAAAGAAAAAAAATAGCCTTGTGGGCTGAGCAATGTCCTTAACTATATATAAACTTGACCAGCTCTCTCCTTCAACTCCCTCCTTGTTTAATAAGCCTTCCCAAAGCCTTAAAGGAAGAGAAGAGCGGCTGCCCTGAGGCTTCCTCTCTACTAAAATGCTTATGTGAGATCCTGGTCTGTCTTAGAGCAGCCCTCTCTTCTACATTCAGGCCATCTTTAGACTTTAGACTTAAAATGGCCAATAAAATTACATGTTAGCGTACATGAGAGACAAAACAAAAGTCATATAAAAGGCCCCATTTTACTGTATTGGTTGCTCTGGGCTTTTGTTTGTCTGTAATAAGAGTTTGGCCAGGATTGCTATCGTAATTAAAAGCTGCTTTCTCAGGGAAGCCTCAGTTCCCAGTCTCCTTGTTCAGAACCCACAACAGCAGCTTCCGTAGGGAACAGCGGACCGGTCCACACTTCCCCTTTCCTAAGCAGGGAGTGGGCAGAGGAGAAGGGAAGGGATGCTAAGACTAACTCTATGGTACAGGAGCTGAAACTGCACTGCCCTCTGTGGCCACGCCCCCCACCCCACCCCCAGGTACTGGCATCCCTAAAACCCTGGAGTCACCACTGCTTCTGAGGCCACACCTTCACCAGCGGCCTCTCCTGGGCTCTCTTCAGGACTCAAAGTTTGCCTCATACTGCCAAGCCTGAGTGTCTCTCCATGACCCCTTTGATCCTGGGGTTTTCAATGAAGCTGAGACAGCACCTTCATCCATGGCCTCTCCTGGGCTCTCTCTGGGGAGACTCCGACTTCTGCCCCACAGTGCCAAGCCTCAGCCCTTTTCCTTGATCCCTTCATGCCTTCCAAACCAGTACCATGGGGGAGACTTACACCTTATCAAGTCCAGCTGCCAACTTGAAACTCGGCCTTGGGTCCCCTGGACCACAGCTTCTGTGGGCTGACCCTGAGGAAATACTTCCCAGAGGAAGCCAGTCTCAATCACAGCTGATGGCTCAGCTCCAGCTAATCTTCATCCATTTCCCCAGTAAAACAAAGGTTTCACTTCTCTAGTCTTAATTCAGATATAGCTCACAAACAGCCCAATGGAGTCTTTGCTCCCCTCTGAAACGTCACAGTCCAAACCTGCATCATCTGGCTGTGCTCAGCATGACCTTTCGAGTTCCCACAGTAGCTCATTGACCTCTAGGCACTCAATGACTGTTCAGACCAAAGTTCCAACACCCTCTCTCATAGTCCTCCCCCCCACCCCACCCCCAAATACAACAACAACCACAGTCAGGTCCAAAACAGCACTACTCCATTTCCCTGGTACCAGTTCCTGGGCTGGTTTCTTCCACATGCCCCTCCGCCATGATAAACACTGACCAAAACCAACTCGGGGAAGGAAAGAAGGGCTTATTTTTACCTTACATGGAGTCTATCACCAGGGGAAGTCAAGGCAGGAATTCCAGGTCAGAACCTGGAGGTAGAAACTGACACAGAATCCACGGAGGAGGAACATCGTTTACAGGATTGCTCAGCCAGCTTTCTTATACAACTCAAGACTGCCTGCCCCAGGTGGAACCAGAGTGACCCAGCCCCTCCCACGTTAATCACTAATCAAGAAAATGCCCCGCAGACTTGCACACAGGCCAAATCTGATGGTGGAGAGTCCTCAATAATTGAAGTGCCCTCTTCTCAGGCAACTCTCCTGTGTGTCAAGTGGACAGACTCTAAGCCACACAGATGCCTACCTTCTGACATTAACTGTACCATGGGGCTCAATCCCAGGCCCCCCTCCCCCCAGTTTCCTAATCACACCCACTCACCAGCCTCTTAGCCTTGAAAGGCATTTAAAAGCTGAGGGCTCTCAGATTTGTACCTTCATCCTCACCCCCTTGTCTTCTTGGATGTCTGTTAAGGGTCTTAATCTTACAGGTGCAAAACTGAGCTCTGACGTTCCTCCCTGACACCTGTCTCTCCCTTACACTTCTTCATCCAAGTTCACAGCCATTTCATTCTACCAATTACTCCAGTCACAAAGCTTTAAAGCAACCTTGCCTGTTCTCTTAAGCCCATGTCAAGTCACTAACAAATCTGGAGAGATCCCACGTTTACAAACATCTGAAACACTTGCACTTCTTGCCAGTTTGCTTCAGGCTGCACCTTGGCACATCAATGGCTACAGCGAGGAGTACCTCAATGGTCCCTGCTTCTAACCTCACTCACTTCAATCTCAGGCACAGTGATCCCAGTAGAACCCAAGGCCAAGATGTTCCTGTTTCAAACCCTTATCTGACTTCTTAGAGAAAAGCCAATAATAGTCTTAGCACGATCTCTATGTCTCTCCCCTTGTCCTGCTCTCCTTGACAGCTCTACACTTGGGTTCTACCTCTCTGTATGGAATTCACTCCTCTGGGACCAGGATGACCTCCCTTTTCCTCACATGTTCCAGTTCATTCTGGCCATGGAACATTTTCTGACATGTTCTTCCCTCAGACATGGCTCAATCTCACAATTCCTTCAGATCTTTCCCTCAGATTTCTCCCTTTCAGCAAGGCCTTCCATGGCATGCCACAAATCCAAGCTTTGAGAGAAGGTGCTTTTGGATTTTCAGCTCACTGCTATCTCTCCGGTGCTTAACATGATTCCATTCATATTAGGTGCTCAGGAAATATGCTGAAGTCATAAATGAGTAATTTCCACTCTAAGTAGCAACCATGACTTCTGTAGGCTGAACAAGTTCATCTGAGGATGCACCTGCTCTTGCCAAATGTGGTACATGTAAAGGGGGTTGACCATAATGACCACTCTTGCCCACAATATACACTTTCTATGAAAATAGTCTATTGCCGTTCTGTTTGCCAAATTAGCTTTATATGTCACCCAGTAAAACAGCATGTCATATTAAAGGTAAGGGTTACTGCTTTTTTTAAATGGAAGTCCAAGAGCTGGAGAAATGGCTCAGCAGTTACGAGCACATGCTGTTCCTTCAGAGGACCAGGTTTCTTTTCCCAGCACCCATATGATGGCTCACAATTGTCTATAACCCCAGTCCCAGATGACCTGATGCCCTCTTCTGGTCTCTGTGGACACTAGGCACACATGGTGTACAGACATACATGCAGACAAAACACTAATATACATAAAAGAAATAAAATAAAAATAATAAAATGAAAGAATGCATAGATGTTCACATTTCCATGGTTGACATTCCTGGGGCTTTTTACTTTCCGGTATACCAAAGGGGCATATCTGTTTATGTTCCATTCTCCTCTCAGCCTCATATGCTGTCAGATTCCTGTGCCAGCAGTGAGTGCTCATCTGAACATTTTGCATTTTCATGACATTAGTGTTGAAACAAAAAGCATTCTCATTAATAGTATGCAATGTGCCACAGCTCTACCTCGGTTTTTTTTTTAAGGAAATTCTTTTTTCAAACAATAATCATTTCAATAACCAAAAAGAATATGCTCAAAGGAGAGCTGCCTTTGTTGTCCCTGGAAATGTGCCAATGAAAATTATAGCGGCAGGGCTGTCTGTGGAGCCCCATAGACCAAGGAAAAGAGACAGGAGCAGGCAAAAGAATGGCACTGATGGAAAGGCTCACATGACAGGGAAGACGGCACTCCACCAGTCTTTCCGATTTCCACCAAAACTCATCAAAACCTCTAGGAAAGGTTACCCCATTAAAAACAACGGACTAAAGAACTTAGTAAGTTTAGGAGGATGATTTCATACTCAGACCATAAGACCCTTATTCAGATAATTAATGAGAGCATATCCTAAGAGATTCATGCACTTTCTTTTCATCCCCATAAATACTGGGCAGGCGTCAACAAAGAAACAAGAAAAGCAATCCACTATTGCTGTAAGCGTGAAGGGTATGTGATTTCTCTGGTGGCTTTGCTTAAGGAAGAAAAGGAGAGATTCCCTCCTTGCAGTGAATGGGCATGGGTGCTAGTGGGTACAAGTATCACGGCTGTGAAAAGGGAAGGGAAGGGAAGAGAGGGAGGGAGGGAGGGAGAGAGGGAGGGAGGGAAGCCTGCCTGTGATTTTGATCTCTCATATTTCCTGATGTGCCACTCAGTCTGGACCAGTTATGAGCCTAAAATGGAGGGCTGGAAAGATGGCTCAGCAGTTAAGAGCACACATTATCCTTGCATCAGACCCAAGTTCATTTCCTAGCACCCAGATCGGGTAACACACAACTACCTGTAACCCCAGCTACAGGAGAACTGACCTCCTCTTCTGGCCTCTGAAGGAACTAGACACACACACACACACACACACACACACACACACACACACACACACACGAGAGAGAGAGAAAGAGAGAGAAAGAGAGAGAGAGACAGAGAGAGAGAGAGAGAGAGGATAGATAGATAGATAGATAGATAGATAGATAGATGATAGATAGATAGACAAAATAAATCTTTAACAATGAGTCTAAAATGTGTGCAGTACTTATGTATACATTTCGAAACAACTGGACGTCACAGGAACAGTTACAGCATGACCCAGAGTGGTTGGCAGTGCTTGCATATAATATCAGTTCTGCCTGTCAAAATAAGGATGCTTCATGTGAGTCAGAAAGCATTGACTCTGAGAGGAATACAACAGTGCCCTTTTACAGAATTGCATTGCTTGGTGGCAGATCACTAACCACACCAATTCCCAGAGACGCCACTGATGCCTGCACCTCCGTGGTATATGATGGGAAGCTGTTCTCATCTGTCTCTGTGAACACTGCTCTTCAGGAGTCTAGAAGTCCAATAGGATTTTTGAAATGTTTTAAAATATTTATATATTTTTATTTTATGTGTGTTGGTGTTTAGCCTGTATGCACTTTGTGTACCACTGTGTTCAGTGCCCACAAAGGCCAGAAGAGGGCACTGTATCCCTTTGAACTGGTGTTACAGGTGGTTGTGAGCACCCTGTGGGTGTTGGGAACAAAACCTGGGACCTCTGAAAGAACAGTCCATGCTCTAAACCACTGAGCCATCTCTTCATCCTTCCAATGGGTTTCTAAATAATATTACTGGCAAGTACAAAAGAAGACTCATCATGCAATCACTCTAGATCCTATTTCTGTACATATTTTTATTGTTGTTATTCAAATACTGATGCTTTGAGGGAGCTAGAATAGTTAATGCCCCCCCTTTTTTTTTTAACAGAAAAGCTCTTTCTAAGGCTAAAACACTAATCCACACTCTTCCACCAAGGGGGTGTTGTTTTAAGTCCTTTGAAAACCAGAATTACCAATGTCCCCTATCATACCACTCCAGAGCAATCAGCCTATGTGAAAGGGGTACTTGGTATTTAGAGATAGAAGACCATTCTGTAAGAAGATGGATATCAGGAAAAAGCAGTCACGGGGATTTCACAGGTTAACACAAACATATGACGGTTACCCGGGGGAGCAGCACGAGACTTACACTTATGAGCCTTCAGTCCCTCGAAGGACACTGGTCCAATCTCATAGTACTCATACTCCCAGGTGTAATCAGCATTAGATGCTGGCTGCAGGGATGTTCTGTTAGAAGTCAGCCTCTGGGCAGACATCTCCACCCTGCACACATGGAGAAAGGCAAGAGCAAAACTCATCAGTCCATTCACAGATGTACAGTCACCCCAACTGATCTTGGATGCACTCAAGAGTTTGGGGTCACGAGTCCCTAGTTCTTAACCACTAGGTCACCAGCTGCCTATACCTCACACCACACAGTCATTATTTCCTTTCATTCCCCACTAGTCTAGAATATGTATGAAATCACTCTGTCTGTGTGTGTGTGTGTGTGTGTGTGTGTGTGTGTGTGTGTGTGAACTGTACCGAATGCCTGGCATGCAGTCAATTCTGGGATATGACGGAGGGTGGGGGAGCGGAGACTATGGCCACACCTCAGAGTGTACAGCAGCCTCATCACCCAGACCTGTGAGGAGTTAGTAACATCAGTGTCAGAAGCGAACTGCCAGAATGTCTGACTTGAGCATCTCCTGTGTAGCGATGCAGATGTGCATCCGATGCAGATGCACCACAGGGACGTGAACAACAGCAACTCCACAGTGGGGGAAGGGTCTCAGCAGAGGCCCATACCTCACCTTTGCTTATTCTTTCCAGGATTTCCCAAATACCCTTTTTTTTTTCTTATTGGAATTATTATTTTTTTTAAATATCTTCTTTGGGAAATGTTAGAATGTGTATCTGGGAAGATCAAGGTCAGTGCGGCCTATGTGTAATTACTCTGAAGTATATAATGCAAGAGAAACTGCCTGCTGGGGGCAGAGTGACAGGAGATATAGACCAGGACCCCACAGACAAATGGAGAAACCGAAGTCACTTAGGGGAAATTTTGGATAAAACACCAATCCAAATCGAGATTCCCTGAGCAATCTCCACCACTGCATTTTTGTCTATAAAAGAACTTTCTCAAACTTGCCTTTTTCTGCCTGCCAGGGGCTTAGAGCCACCCACAGCCGACTTTAGCCACAGCATTACCACCATTCTGACCCAAGGCACACATCTCTCCTTTCACACTCCTTCCTCTCTGTACCTAGACCTGGGACCCACAGAGTACCCAAAGCCACAATGTCCAAAGCGTAAGGTACTGGGGCCCACAGACACCCGCCAGTATTAGGAATTCAGAATTAGGTCACTCCCCTAAAGGTAGAAAGGCAGACACAGAGATGTCAACCCTTACGTGGGGAAGGCAGGTCCAAACAGTAAAAGGGAGGCTGAACTTTACCTAAGTGTTCAATTACCCATCCCATGTCAGTTCAAAATCACGTAAAACCACTACATGTGCTGGTTAATCTTATCAACTCGACTGGATTTAGAATCACCATGGAAACGAAACTCGGGGTGTATCTATGAAGATGTTTTCAGACAGACTGAACTGAGGAGGGAAAGACCAATCCACGATGTAGTTGCTGCTGGGGCCCTGGGTGGGGTCCCAGACTGAATACAAAGGAGACAGAGCCCAGCACCAGCCTGGATCTGCCTCCGCTCCCTGACTGTGGAGCAGTGTGAGCAGCTGCTTCCTGGTCCTGCCACCCCGTCTTTCCCTCTTCTGTCCTCACCTTGTTTGTCTCGGGCGGGCGTTTGTTACAGCACCAAGAAAAGCAATGGATGCAGGGAGTTGGTGCTGCGGAGCAGAGCCTGCTTCACTACATCCTCTGGTGCCGTCTACCTCCTCTGCCTGCTACATCTTTAGCTGATACCAGCTGCCATTCGGCTGACTGACTCCAAAGCGAGAGGCCAGACTTTCAGGGGCCTGATTCTTTGGGATGGAAAATTACCCTTTCCCACTGTTTCCTGCCTCAGGAGCTGGGTGCTGCCCTGACTGGCCCAGGCTCCAGCCAGCCAGCCCCACAGTTCCCAGTCACCAGGCCAACCATGTATACTTACAAACAGACGTTTCAAACTTCCCATTTTTTCCAAAGATCTGAGAAAGTCATGTGAGGTATGTGAAGGATGAAAGAGGCAGATCTGTGTTCAATGATGGACAGTTATTTTGATTTGCTCCTGGTAACACTGACAAACACTGACTCGAAGGGCTGTGGTCAATCAAAATGACTACTTGGGAAACTCAGATTGGGATGTGTTTAGAACTGTTTTGAGTTTTGTGCCTATGTTATATCTAAATGTCAAAAAAAAGTTACTGATTTTTATAAATATTTATATTTACAACATATATTTTCTGTTTTCCTATTGGGTAGAGCCACATGCTTAGATAGCCCCCACCTCAATGACACTCTTTAAACTCCACGTACCCATTTCCTCCACCCACCACCTTTACTTCTTTAAAATACACTATGTTATTAATTATTTCAATTTCAGAAACTCACACATGAAAGTGTTACTTTAAATACAAAGGACAAAACCAAAAGATTCAGACTGGTTCATAGTGGCTAATAGATCCATACAACCCAGACATTTCTCTCTTGAGCCTCTGGTAGTTATTTCTCTGTCTGGAAGGCCTGCCTTCCTGATTATCCAACCTCATCATTATCAGACAGAAGTTAAGCTCTTAGCCACTGGCTTCCAAGATCTCCACCTGTGCTGGAACTTCAACAAGCCACACCTGTGCCCTTTAACCACAGACATGGTAAGCGTGGAAAGGAAAGACGGTATAGGTCCCAAGACAAAATTATCTTGGGCTATTTAGCTTTTTAATAGACAATCCATTACCTCCTCTTTTTGTGACTTGACATTATTGTTCTAAAACTGCATAATGAAATTAACTCCAAGGACATCTATAAAAATCCAATTTTATTAAGACCTATTTTCACCCTCTGAGGATTTTTCCCACAACCTCCCTAATCTACTTTCAAATGTCAAAAACACACCCTTCCACCCACTTCATTCCCTCTTCTTAATAAATTCAAAAATTTCAAAATTCTTCCTGGGTCTCTAGATCTACACCAGGTCATTCCTTAAATACATTCTTATGCCGGGCGGCGGTGGCTCATGCCTTTAATCCCAGCACTTGGGAGGCAGAGGCAGGTGGATCTCTGTGAGTTTGAGGCCAGCCTGGGCTACAGAGTGAGATTCAGGAAAGGCACAAAGCTACACAGAGAAACCCTGTCTCGAAAAACAAACAAAACAAAACAAAACAAAATTCTTATTCTCATATCTACAGCCTCTCCTTCTGTTCTGCATGGTGATCCATCCAGAATACTGTCAAGCATGCTACTTGGATTGGTGAACATAGATACTGGACTATATAACCCAGAGACTGACAACCAAATAAACATGGGATGAAAGCTGGGGAGAGCCCCACCTAAGCCCCCCTATCTATGTCCCCTATTCAGCTCCAACAACTCAGACTTGAGGCAGCACCTCAGTCCCATGAGCCCCAGATCCCCCAACCCCTCAGGTCCTATCCGGTCATTTTGTATATCTATAAACAAAAAAAGCTGGAAATGTTAGAACATGGCATGTTCCTTTAAGACACTGGTCATTCTAAGAAGCCAGGTCTCGTGAAGAAATCAGGTACTGTCTGTCCCCTTCTGACAGCATTGAAACATACAGGTCTCAGCAAGGAAAACTCAAGGAGGAGAATGCACCTCCCCTGAAGCCCTGGTCCCTAACAGACTGTAGCAATGACAGGGCAGTGTAACCAAGCATTTCTCCCCACCTCTGCAGTCTTTGGCCTTGAGTTAGACCGGGTTCCTGATGCCTTTAAGCCATGTAGTCCCCTGTGAAATGTTACAAAAATAAGCCATTCTTTTTGTTCCCAAAGATGTGGGCCTCCTGATGGCTCACTCTAGGAGCTGGATGCTTTCCTAGAGACACAAGTGAATGAAGAACCTCTGTTTTCTCAGAAATTCGACTCAGAATGTGTCTATTGAAGCAGCTCTCTCTCACACACACCCACTGCTCTGTCATTACCACTACTTGTCTATTTAACAAGGAAGATATGAAAATGTGCGGTTGGGCCAGGGAAGGCCAGGGAAGGGAGACAAAACTGTGGGTGGACAGCGTGGGTGCATTATTAGGCAGGGCATTGCAACTAAAGAGAAGTCCGACAACATCTGGAGTTGGCAGGACATGGCAGCCTCATCTATGTGATGGTTTGACAGGCATGCAAAATACAAGACTGAGAGTCATGGAGGCTTGCACCAAGATTCCGGGAAGCCACTGAGCCAGGCAGTATATAGCAAGGTCAGATTCCTTATAAAGAGGTTCTTGAGAGGCGATGGTATGAAGCAATGGAGACACCCACACATACACAATGGTGAGACACCAGGACTTTAGGATATCTAGGGTGCAAAGCACATTATGGTGCCACAAACACAAAATTCAACTGGCCCAAGAGAGAGGGTATGCACTATAGACAACAGAACTGGAGAACCAGAGCTACCCAAAGCTGTTGGAGCCCACCAATTGCCACCAAGAGCCCCAGATGCTGGGCATGGAGCTGTAGATTTGGTGTTTGTCTTGCTGGATTTCAGTCCTTTGGTCTAATTGTTCCTTACTGTCCTCCCCATTCCTCCTTTTTAGAGTGGGAATGTTTACTTCACTCCTTTGTATATTGAAAAGGGTGACCTGGATTTGGTTTTCCAGGAGCTCACAGTTAGGAGATTGCCTTGAGTCTCACAAGACACCTTGATCTTAGCTACCTCATCCAACTACTTTAGCACATGAGGACTCTTTTCTTCTCTCAGATTCCATGACATGAATGACTTGAATTTCTTACTTAGGAGAGAGTACAGTAGTTTGAATGAGGAATGTCCACCATCGAGTTGGACATTTGAACACTTGGCTTCCAGTTCATTGTCCTGTTGGGGAGATTTAGGAGGTGTAGACTTGCTGGAAGAAGTGTGCCACTGGGTTAGGCTACCTCGCTCAGCTTCCAGGTTGTTCTCTCTACTTTGTGTCTGCCTTTAAGGATGGAACTCCAGCCACCATGCCTGCCACTTCCTGCCATGTCTTCCTGCCATGACGGACTCTTATCCCTCCGGAACTATAAGCCCGAATAAACTCTCTTCCTTAAGTTGCTTTTGGTCATAGTATTTTATTACAGCAACATAAAAGTAGCTAATACAAACAGCATGAATCCAACTCCCAAGAGGTCAGCTTGTTGCTCACAAAGTACTCATGCTGATTTATATTGCTGTGGTTCCAAAACACGGGGGCCAGGTGAAATAAGACTTTAAAGCCAGGCCATTTGTGTGGCCCTAGGGAACTACTCTGTGTAAGTTTTAATTATCAGAGCTTTGGAAACATTTGGCACAGACTACAGTAAGTGGACTAGGCAGTATCTTGAATCATTTGGGAAGTGATTTGTCAAAACCAGCTTACTTTATTTCTCTCCAGTGGTATCCATCCCCAAGCGGCACACACCACTCCTACAAGCCCTGAGCTAAATCCTTCTGTTGACAGCAAGTACAAGGGGGAGG
Source organism: Peromyscus nudipes (assembly GCA_902168325.1). NCBI lineage: Eukaryota > Metazoa > Chordata > Mammalia > Rodentia > Cricetidae > Peromyscus > Peromyscus nudipes. The sequence goes on from CABHPH010149890.1 coordinate 52,149, forward strand.
GCTCAATCGGATCTTGTAAATACAGGAGACTGAGATGGTACATCAGAAAAGCTCAAACACAAGGATCAGCTTCTTGGTCTGGAGTTCTGACATAAGGGGTGGGCATCGTTTACTCTCTCCATCTGTCTAGCCCTCAGCCACCTTAGCAGAACTGCCGATAAAAAGCAAGCTGGAGTGTGGTGGAGAAAGGACAGTGATGGCTTCCAGCAGCCTACAGTTTCACCAGGCAGAAAAGCCCTGGCAAGAACAGAGCAAGGAGGAGCCTTGCAAAAGGAGGATGGGAAGTGGAGTCCACCCCCTGCCTGAGGGTCCCCAAGTTTCCAAAGGTACCTAGTTTACCTTCCTTTGGAAGAGTAACTCTAAATATGAAGTGCCTATCCATGGTAGCTATAATCTTGCTTCTGGCACCCTGAGCTCAGCCTCAAGACTCCCAGGAATACAGGTTAACACTCCATTAGGCTGTGTGGAAATTTTAAAACACTGCTGTGAATAGGACACAGGTTTGTATAATGCTGTCCAGGGGTGGGGCAAGATGGAGAGATGTATACTCACATGCTCTCACTCACCTCCCGTGTCTCTCTCTTGGCCCCCCAGGCACCTGTGGGAAGCAGCACCCTCAGCCAGTCCTGCTTCCCCACGACAGCTGTTTTGCTGTGACAAGGACATGTGTGAGGGAAGCAAATGCACCTTTTGAGGGGAGGATTAGTTGAAGCGTGTAAATCATTTTCACTTGAAGGGCTGTGACATTTTGGTAATGTTCTCTAGTCAGGGAAGTAATTATAGAGGTCTTGGTGGCAGAGGCAGAAGCAGCCATTCAACCCACATTTTACCTTCAACAGGTTTAGCATTTCATAAAGAGATTGTCACATCCAAGCAACATTATCATGGGCTAGACAAGCATGTTTGTGAGGAAGGAGAAGCAAAAATTAATGTCTCACATGCTTTCTCCATCTTTCTAATAGGAATAAATGCTTTTCATACTCTAGTAGAGAAAGGAAAAAAAATCACTTTGTACCTTGGCATAAGCCCAAAATAATAGCATTGAGAGCCGAGGAGTTAGACTGACTAGCTTAGTTAGGCAGACAGACAGGGAGCAGGGCCATGGCTAGGTAAGGCCGTGGTGTATTTCCTCAACCTCCTGACTTGAGGCAGAAGCATGGCAGCTGTTGTCTCCAGCCAGCAGGTCCCCCACTGATGGACTGACTCAACAAGTTCAAGGCCAGATCAGGACCTGTCACACAACAGATAGGGAAGGTCAACGTCCCCAACATCTGTCTTCAAACTCGCCATCCCAACCCCAGTAGGGGACTGACGCTTCAGAGGTTAAAAAAAAAAAAAAAAAACCAGTCCTAGAGAAGAGAATGGATTTTTGACTCACCCCTCTCTGCTTTGCAGAGAGTCTTTTTCTCTGCATGTCTGTAGCATATATGTGTGTCCTCACCCCCAATAAATGCCTGCCTTCAACTGCTAATTCTGACTGCCGTGTCTGAGATTTCTCTGCTGCTACCTGTTATGCTTCAGATTTTGCCTGGCAGAGAAAATGAATTTAATCCCCAGGCTCCTAGACTATATTAGCATCATCTTAAATGGACCCTAATTCTCCCCAAACAA
>CABHPH010149891.1:8526-27201 GCA_902168325.1 Peromyscus nudipes
GTGTGTGTGTGTGTGTGTGTGTGTGTAAGCACACATGCACGTGTGTGCCTGTAGAAGCCGGAGGCCCATCTTGAGTGTTATTTCTCAGGAACAGTCTACCTTGTTTGGCTCTCTCACTCTGGGACATGGAATAGGCTAGACTGGCTGGCCAGAGAATCTCAGGGACCCCCTCCTGCAATGCCACCATCACTGCCTTCACAGCACTAGGGTTGCAAACATGCCAGCGTCCCCTTTGTAGCCACAGTACTCAGGGTTTCTCTGTTGGTGTTATTTTTGGAAATCTGTTTTGAAAGGTCTTTGTCTTCAGTGTCAAAGGTTCTTTCTAAGCACTCTGAACGTGGAGGTGGCGATAAGGCGTCTCTTTATTAGCAGTCTATTGCTGGTGAATCAGTCAACAGCTATGCCGACTGATTTTCACTTTATGACTGAAAGAAGCTGCAGCGACTGTGACAAAGCCATCCCCAAAGTGATGGCTCATCACTTCTTCCCTTCTGCACGTTCTGTTCTCAGGGACACTCAGCCAAACCTGACAACAGGGAAGGAGCAACACAAGATGCTGGAGACAGGGGGCGCTACCTTGGAAACTGGCTACCACAGTCATCCAAAAGGGTCATAGTGACTGGGGTTTTACCGTGTTAGAGTCTACGCTTAGAAGTTTTGCATACTATTCCAAGACATGTGTTGATGATAGGAATGTTTCTAGGGGAAAGGTGATGATTCTAGTGACGAGAAAACAACTTCATTGCTATCTATACTCAGATTGTTGGAATTATTTGGGGATGTATCTTGTCAGCAGTTTTTAGGATTTATACCAGGATCCCTAACCTTCTAAGATTTTTAACTTTGAAGACGCTATAACTGGCTCCTTTCTTCTTCTTTCCTTCTAACTTCTTCCTTCTTCCTCTCTCCCTTTCTTCCTTCTTCCCTCCTTCTCTCAAGACCTTCCTTCCTTCCTTCCTTCCTTCCTTCCTTCCTTCCCTTTATTCTTTCGTTTTCTTCTCTCACAGTCTTGCTATGTAGTCCACACTGGCCTGACATGTACAGTTGCTTGACTTAACCCCTTAAGTGCTGGGGTTACCATCATGCCCAGCCATAGCTAGCATTTCAGTGCATATTTCATATCTGATCTTGTGATTATAATGTTTTATTGATCTCATTTCATTTGCTGAATCACTTCTACAGATGTCCTTTTCTAGGGATCATGGAAAGTTTGCACTCCAGAGAACAGTCCTGTGAGGCAGTTATCCAGGGCTCAGGCTACAAATAAGCTGATTATTGGGTCATCAGGGATCACTTTTTAGAGCACTAAGCTTCTAAACTAAGAGCTTCCATCAACCACTAGCTCCTTGAGCACCTGCTCCTGTTGAGAATCATGCAGGTAATTCCCTAAGACATGGGGAATCTTTGTTGAATTTGCATACAGACGGAGCAAATGTTCGAATTTACCAGGGTGATTCCAGTTGGATTTTCTGTGAGAGCTGCAGAGTCGGCTCTCTCCTCTGCTTGAGTCAAGTGTGATCTGCTTCTGGGTGTCTCTGTGAAGTCCTCGGAAGCAGTCTTGTGCGGTGGCACTTTTTCTTGAGAGTCTCTCTGGACATGTTATCTGGACGTTATAGACTGGATAAGGAAGGACAGGTTTTTTCAAATAAAGGAGAAAGGGCAGAAATGTGGCTTCGTGGGGAAAGCTCCTGTTGTGCAGACCTGGCACCTGAGCTCAATCTCTGGGACGATTGGTGGGGGAGAACGGACCCGTGGTGGGGGAGAACGGACCCATGGTGGGGGAGAACTGACTCCCAAAAGTTGGCTCCCAACCATCACGCACTTGAGAGTACACACACACACACACACACACACACACACACACACACACCCCTCACACAGCAGTAACAAAAAATTAATTAGAAAATAAAAAAGGTGGAGCTGTAAAGACTCAAGTAGGAGGGCTGATGAGATGACTCAGTGGGTAAAGAAGCTCACCACCAAGCCACAGGACCCGAGTTCTATCCCCGGGTCCCATGTACCAGAAAGAGAGAACCTAATCCTGCAGGTTACTTTGTCTCCCACCTCCACACATGCACGATGGCATACACATACACACAATCAATCAATCAGTCAATCAATCAGTCAGTCAATCAATGTAATTTTTAAAACTTTACGAGTCAAGTGGTGAGTGTCCCAACCTACCACATTGTTTTGATCCCCACACCTCTCATCCAGATCCGTGTACTGTAAGGCTTTACTGCAGGGGAAGTTGTTCATTCCATACTCTGGCCTTGTGGCCTACTGGACATTGTCTGGATTCAGTAAATGTTAATGTTTCCATTTGGTTCTCTGTGCCTTCTATATCCATATTCTACTTATGTACTGCTGTGGGGTGTCTTTCTGTATGCCATGAATAGGTGTTGCTCTGACTGGTTGATAAATAAAGCTGCACTGGCCTATGGCAAGACAGCTTAGAGGCAGGCGGGAAATGCAAGCAGATATATGGAGAGAAGAAAGGAGAGGGAGAGAGATGAAGCAAGATGCCAGCTGACCAGTAATGCCACAGCCACGTGGCAACTTACAGATTAATAGAAATGGGTTAAGTAGTAAGAGCTAGCTAGCAAGAAGCCTGCCATAGGCCATACAATTGGTAATTAACATTAAGCCTCTGAATGATTATTTTATAAGTGGCTGAGCAGCCATAGGGCTGGGCAGGACCAGAGGAACACGGGACTGCGGGGCCAGGGGGGACCTGAGAAAACTTATGGCTACAATGTACCAGTGAATGTTTGACAGCTAGCTACGGGAGAGAAATGAATGAACTTACATACACACCTACAAAACACACACTCATAAAACTCAAAGTCCCACAAAGCTTAATGCAAAATAATTTTCTCTGTTTTTTTTTTCAGTTTCTTAAACCCTTATTTATTATTGTGTGTGCATGAGGGGAGTGTGGCGTGCGTGTGCTGTGGTACATGTGTGGAGGCCGGGGGATGACTTTGTGGAGTCGGTCCTTTCCTTCCGCCTTTATGTGGGTTCCAGGGATTACACAGCAGATGCCCTTTACCTGCTGAGTCATCTCCCCAGCCCCTTAAGTGTTTCTTAATGCAACTTTTGAAAATAAACGTTAAGCTAGAATGCTTCCTTGGCTTTCGATTTAGACCTATAGCTTTACAAAAATTGGCATCTGTTGTGAAATCTGCTTTCCACTTAAAAGTAACTTGATTGCCAACAGTAGTGCCCCAAAGTCAGCCTGAATAGCTGCCTCACTAGCATTTCACCACAGTAGTGACTCACACTTCCACGGTTAGGATTTGGATATGAAGTGTTGAAGATGTGGTCCTCAAGTGGTGGGTCCAGTCTCTGAGAAGTGATTTGGATGAGGGCTCTGACTATCCACTGAGGGATTCCTAAATTGATGGTGTTACTGGGAAGTGGTGGGAAGACTTGAAGGTAGGGGTCTAGTTGGTAGGAATACATCACAGACGTGTTCTTGGGGCCACTTCTCATTCCAGATTTTTTCTCTTCCTGCTTCCTGGATGCCATGAGGTAAACAGATCTCTACCACACCTTACCCAGGGCCAAAGACCATGAAGCCAGATCACTATACACTGTGCTCACTGTGAGCCTTATAAACTCTTCTTCCTTTAGAGTGTTTTTAGCAGGCACTTCACCACAGTTGAAAGTGTTAATGCATTAGCTGAGCTCAATCCCGATACAGGGACTGGTTCTTGAGAACAAGAAAGAAAGAGGAAAGAGAGAAAGAGAGAAAGAAACAAAGAAAGAAAGAAAGAAAGGAAGGAAGGAAGGAAGGAAGGAAGGAAGGAAGGGAAACAGTGAGGAGAGAGAGAGAAAGAAGGAAGGAAGAAAAAAGACAGACAGAAAGAAAGAAAAAGAAAAAGCTCACCACATAAAATAAAAGTGCATTGGAACTTCGCCAGGTATCACTGGAATGAGCAATTCCCTTGCCAAACCAGCTCCCTGATTTTGAATACTAAAAGAACATGTCCTTCATACTGGGTGGAGGCTGTTCATTATGTAACTATGACTACATCACACCTTTAAGCTCAATCTATGTTTTTAACACTTCCTCCCAGATTTTCTTGAGTTTAGACAATAGAAGAATAACTGAAGTTCTGATTTCTAAGGTGGAACCAAGTCCAGTCTGATTGCCAGCTACTGGGACATCACTCACGGTAGAGCTGGGGTGCCACACACAGCAGTGTGCCCTTCAACACATTTCCCCTTCAGAGAGAATTGTTGACAAACAGCCTTGGAGCCTAGGCAGTAAACCACAGATGCTTGCAAGCAGAATGCGATGAACATTCTCACTGTCCTAAATTTAATTTATTCTATTGTGATTTTATGTAATTTCATTTTTAATAATGGTAATGCTTAACAGTCAGCGCATACAACGGTGGCTCTGTCTGTTACTGCTTATCAGTAGTAAGAGCGGAGTCCTGTGCTTCAGGGGATGCCGGGTTTCTGGCTTGAGCACAAAGATGCTGAATAAGTTCCCTCCCCACACTGTCATCCATCCACGTGGGTCATCTATCCACGTGGGTGCCACCAGCTTCCTAAAACCTTGCCCATCTGTTTCACCCATCTACTCAGGAGCTCTGTCTCTCTCCCCTTTTGATTACACATTCCAACTCTTTGGCGACCCAAAGCTTTGCATCAACATCAATTGACCTAAAGCTGCTACCCAGTCACATCACCCTGCTGCATCTTATATTCTCTAGTCACATTAGATTGCTTTTTATTACTCAGAGAAGCCATCCCTGGCCACACCTCAGTGCTGGTGGACTCTCTTCTATGTCCCTCACTGAATCTTGCTTTTTCCCTGAATGGCATTTTCTGACACTGTCCTCCAGATGTGGCTCAAATATGTCCTTCCTTGGAAATACTTTCTTGCTCTCCAGTCCCTTCAAATCAGAACAAGACTCTCGACCTCCTAAGTCTCAGCAAGTTTTACACATAAACATTAGCAATAACTTTGCATTTTCACTTAGGATTTTTCCAAATCCTCAGTTCATTCATTTGTTCACTTCTTGATATACAAACTTCTTGAAACACTGTCTAATATGCAACTAATTGTTGATTGCCACTCTGTGTTCCCAAGCTCGGTAGCCCTTATTCAGTGAGTGGACAGGGGACTTTTAAGTGTACTGTCACACTGTATTTTTTCTTAATGAGATGCTTGAGTCTCGTTTGGCTCTAAATTTGTCCTTTGATTGCCTTGTAGTCATTCCATTTAAGACTTTTCTATCTTAGGGATGGAGTGATGACTCAGTGGTTAAGAGCACTGGCTATTCTGCCAGAGGTCCTAAGTTCAATTCCCAGAAACCACAGGGTGGCTCACATCATCTATATTGGGATCTGATGCCCTCTTCTGGCATGTAGGCAAACATGCAGATAAAGCACTCAAAAAATTCATAAGTACATTTTTTTAAAAAGACTTCAGTAATAAGGTTGACTAGAACTGGAAGTGGAGCTTTCTGTCCTGTACATCTGATTATAACCGGCAGTCACTTCCAAAATTACCACTCAGAGACTTATATTAATTATAAATGCTTGGCCAATGACTCAGGCTTATTACTAGCTAGCTCTTACATTTAAATTAACCCATATTTTCTATCTACGTGGTTCGTGGCTTGTTACCTCATTCTCTACACGTCTTGCTTCCTCGGTGGCTGGCTGGCATCTGCCCCAACTCCACCCTTCTTCATCTCCATCCTCGGTTTGATCATACCAACTAATCTTATCTTGCTGGGCTACTGGCCAAAACTGCTTTATTACCAACCAATTCACAGCATACAGAAAGACATCCCACAGTATTTCCCTTTTCTGTCTAATCAAAAAGGAAGGTTTTGACTTTAACATAGTAAAATTATATACAACAAAAAAAGTTGTCAAGTAAGAATCAGTTATAATATCCAGTCTATTTGTATTAGGAAAAGTTAAAGAAAATGCTCTATCATCTATCCTATCTTTGTGAGTCTAAAGTTTCATATCTACTTTGCCTATTATCATAACTAAGGAAAACTGTAATTATAACTTGTAGCATGAATCTTAAAAGTTCTTATTAATAAAATCAAACCCGGGCCAGGTATTGGGGTGAACACTGGAAGGTCAGAGAGACAGAATAAGCCACAGCTATCTCACCTCGCTGAATCCTCAGCTGATCTTGTTTCCTCAGACTGGATGCCCCGAGCCCTCATCCAGAATGGGTCTCAGCTGAACTGCTGCTAGAAGCCTGAAAGCTTAACCAGCCACATGCTTCTCTAGGCCAAAGGCTTCTCCAGGCCAAAGGCCTCTCCAGGGCAAATGCCTATAGTTTCTGGTCCTCACGCCTTATATACCTTTCTGCTTTCTACCACCACTCCCTGGGATTAAAGGCGTGCTTTCTGGGATTAAAGGCGTGGGTCACCACGCTTGGGTGTATCCTTGAACACATGAATTTCTGCCTCTGGAATGTTAGGATTAAAGGCGTATGCTACCACTGCCTAACCTCTGTTTCATATTGTGGCTATTCCGTCTCTGACCCCAGATAAGTTTATTAAGGTACACATTATTTTGGGGAACACAATACCACCACATATAACTATCTAGTCTTCAACTCCATCAAAGAGCCCAGAGGATATACTATTACCTGAGTAAACAGGAAGTGCATTGCAAGCAACTTCAAAAACTTTAGAAATGACAGAGACATCTGGCTGCCTGGACAGTCACCCAAAGTTCTTCTGTAACATTGGGACATCCATCTTCGGCCTACAGGCCTAGAGTATCTGACAGATATTTCAGTGAAGCAGGAAATTTGAAGGACTGTCCTGCCTTGTATTGGCAAACTTCATCAGTCACTTTCCTATGTGCCCTGCAGAATGTCTAGCAGTTTCTTCTGTGAAGCAGAAACCCTGAATGACCATCCTGCCTTGTGTTGGCAAAGTTCAGCAGTCACTTTCCTATGGGTCCTGCATGTCCAGTGTAATGCAACATACTGTCAAGCAGTCCAGGCAAGAGCAGTTTATTGCTCAAATGGCTAGCCTTGCCACATTGAAAGCAAACTCCATAAGAAGTTTCTTTGATGCCCATTATCCTTTTTGAAGTTTTTGGTGCTGGCAGACGTGTCTCACTGTCAAGAAAAGTCTAAGTTATTAAAACATTTTAAATGCCATATTTTATAGGTCTTTGAAATGTTTGAAGATTACCTATCTAATTGAAATATCTTTGTATACCTAGAAAACCTAACTAATATGGCTATAAGTTTGACTATTATAGATGACTGTTGGTTTGTATTTTTAAATGATCTGCATAAACATAATACCTTAATCAAGAGTAGAAATATACATACAGTATAACAAAATTGACTTCAAATGCCTATCAATAAATTAAAATCCATACAATGTAAAATATTTTGAGATTAGCAGTTGTTTTTTGGATTAAAGTAGATTCAATAATCTACCTTTTCCCCATCATTTCTATATCATATCTCTTTAGAAAGAGATTGACTATAACCATTAACAATTTATAACCAACCTCCAAACAAGGACAAACATCCATAATATATTTTTGAGGAATGTGGGCAGAGTTCTCTAGACTACTTCCTGTTGATTGGGGGCACTGGTAATCTTATGGGGACCTTGAGAAAATTTAGAATTATGGTCAAGTCCTGACTGGGGTGTTTTGTGTGGCTGGTCCATTTCAGCCAGCAGTCTTGAAGTTGTTTTAGATGCCGAACTCAAAGGAAACTGTAACAGAGGTGTATTGAAATGTTGGATCATCTGAGCCATCTGTTTTTATTGGTCCCCTTGCTCTGAAAATATATAAACTTTTAAAAGTAACATGTATATATGTACTAATATAAATATAAACTGTGTATTGTATATAAGCCAGCTAAAGATAATTTTTTTGTTTTATGTCTAAGCAGGTAAAATATATGTCACGTGTCTTGTAGTTACTTTAGGTTTATTTTCCCATGTCTGTAGGCAGGATTTCAGGAGGTCTTCCTCAATCAAACCTGACTTTAATTAACACAGAATGAATCCATAGCTTCTCATTTTCTATGGAAATAAAAGCAGAACTTCTTTTCTAAAGGAGCATATCTAACTTAGCAGCTTTTATAATCAAATGTCACTCAGCAGTTAGCTTATTAACAGTCAAAAAAAATCCAAACAAAATGCAACAACATACATAATCCAGACTTGCTGTCCATATATACATACATATCCATACATCTTCCATCCTCACATGGCTCATTTTCTTTATACTGCCCTTTTAGGACTTTATTTTATTATTTTAAAACTACATTTTTAATTTAAGGCTATATATACATTTTTTCTCCTTTCTCAAGCCTACGTACATCTTTTAAATGACCCATTTAGAGGCCTCTTTGTCTAAATCTATTTTTTACTGTGTATCTTTTCGTTTGTATTAGCAAAAGCTACATCTGGCTTGGAGACACCTCTGTGTACTGTGGCAGGAATCTGCTATGTTGGCTCTGTTTTTGTGTATCTAGAACCTTTTCTTTTAAGTTTTTTCAGGCTTTATTTGGATATATGTGCATCATGTTGGAACACTATATGTAATCAGAGGGAAGTTTCTGTCTCACCAGCAACTCCCAAATACCCAGCAGCCACTTCCCAAATTGTCACACAGAGGCTTGTATTAATTTAAATGTTTGGCTAATGGCTCAGGCTCATTACTCACTAGCTCTTACATTTAAATTAACCCATTTCTATTCATCTATGTATTGCCACATGGCCCGTGGCTTGCTGGTCCCTTCACATCTTACTGCTTGGGTGGCTTGCAGCGTCTCTCCTGACTCCACCTCCTGCTCTCTATATCTCCATTTGGCTTTTCCGCCCAGCCTTATTCTGTCTGGCTATAAGCCAAATCAGCTTTTATTATCAACCAATGAGAGCAACATGCATTCACAGTGTACAGAAGGACCCTCCCACAGCAGGTGACTGCATTTGTTTGTTATTCTGGTCTAGTTCTGAAGAGAGAAATTAAGAATGAGGCCTCTTATATGATACAATACTTAGATTTCTCTGAGGTAATGGGGAGGACATTCATTGGTTAAGTCCCTAATCTTGCTACATATTTAAGAGGGAAAGTGTCAATAAGGCTATGACCATTCATCAAAAGCAGCAGGCTTAGCTTTTGTTACCAGAATCATGCCACTGGGTAGCACATGATGGTTGCCCTAGGCAGGGTGTCTATTGCTGTGGTGAAACACCATGACCAAAAAGCAAGTTGGAGAGGGAAGTGTTTATTTGGCTTAAGCTTCCACATCATAGTCCGTCATTGAAGGAAGTCAGGACAGGAACTCAAACAGAGTGGGAACCTGGAGGCAGGAGCTGATGCAGAGGTCATGGAGGGGAGCTACTTACTGGCTTACTTCACATGGTTTGCTCAGCCTGCTTCCTTATAGAACCCAGAGATGGCATCACCCACAATGGGCTGGGCCCTCCCCCACCAATCACCAACTGAGAAAATGCCTTACAGCCTGATATTATGGAGGCATTTTCTCAGTCAAGGTTCCTTGCTTTCAGATAACTCTAGCTTGTGTCAAGTTGACCTATGACACTAGCCAGCACGATGGTGACAGTATACATGTCACATGATGCTCATATATTGCTAGCTGATTCTCACTGGAGAGTTGAGACTGCAGCAGAAAGCACAAGTCCAGTAGAAACAATGGGACGTTGATTTGATTGCTGCTGTGTAGGACCCTGAAGGCAGATACAGTTACATGTAGTCAGGTTTTGAGGAGTTTCAGGATTTCAGAGGCCACAGCACAGAAAAGGAACTGAAGCAGGCCTGGGCATCCCACTGCTCTCCTGGGTTCCTAACAGCAGACGGGAGGGTTGGCTTGACAATCCCAAGCAAAGAAACCAGGAGAACGCACCAATCTCCTCAAAGGATCAAACATGCCTTCTTGTTCTTGTCTGATTCTGCACTTTTCCTCCAACTGCCTTCTGGTACCAGATACAGAGACAAATCCATCCGTCAGCTTAAATCCGTGCTTCCTCCTTACTCTGAGCTTATCCCTGTGGTCTACTCTAGTTAAGAACAGGGCAGAGCAGAAAGATTTCAATTGACCACGGTCCTGGGTGTCGCTTTCAGCATACTAAGTTCAAAGCTGTTGCTCGGGTTTGTCTGAGAGATGTGCATCGATGCAAGGGCCTGCTTGAAACAGATTAAAGAAACAGGGAAGAGCCGTGGAAAGGACAGCTCCTGAGATGCACTTGCTACATGAGGAGAGGCTGCTGGGATGGAAGGCATCTTCTGGGAGGATCTGATACCCACAGTCCTCCACCCTTTCTCCCAACAGCCACAACATTTCTTAGTCTTACGTCACTTTCATTTTTGTAATTTACTCCAATAACAAGCACTACCGCTCTTGCCGTGAGAGGGGCAGCTCTGCACTTGTCTTTCTGAAGTCTTCAATTGCCCTGTACGCCACCACTGTGTCCCTTCCAACCACGTGTCCGACAATCTCTGGAAGATCTAGTGGCTTAGCTTGTGTCACACTCCTGTCCTCTGAACCAGCCTCGGGGACTGGGTGACTAGAGTTCCTTTCCTGACCCAACTGATGAGCAGCAATAGGACAAAACAGAATGATCCAGAATAATAGTTTTAGGATCCTTCCACTGTAGTACATTGTCCTGGAAAACTTTTTTTTTAACCTGTTACTCATATACATGTATTTCTGGGACTTAGTCTTATGATAAAATGTATTTCTTAGGTTGTGTTGTGGTAAAAACAAATTTTACAAACGTTTCAACCCTGCTATACATTGTGCATGTCTGAATTGGTCCCCGCTTAGATGTTTATCAGCTAGGCGTTCCCTCTTCCGGATTTTTCATAAACAGACATTAGGGACATTCACCCTAATCCCTCGGCTCCTCATCCACCCTCACTGGAGAGCAATCAGACACACTATGCTCTCCCCTGGCTTGCACAGCCAGTCTCAGCTGTCCTTGTCTGTTCCCAATTTCATTCATCTTTAATCCCCTTCCTCCCCGGCCCCAGCCCCATCACACTAGAACATTCCATTTCTTTGACTCTTTACCATAGCTTTCGCACTTTTTAAATGAAAAACAACCAATACTACCCAAAAATGTTTTACCAAAATTTCTCCCATATAGTATAATTTTTATGAACTGGAGAGAGAGCAACACTAATATTTTGAAGTGAGCACAATTATGTCAAATACATGTTATTTACCGGAATGATATTTTTTTGAAACCCGACCACAGTTCTTCTCAGAAAGCATGCATGGCCCTGAAGAGGATAGTTGATTCCAATGTGAGTTTTTGTGCTCTGTGTGGCATTACACCTCAAAAGTCATGGACATTAATGTTATTTTTTTTCTTTCTGAGGTGCTACATATTGTTAATGTCCTTTTCAAAGATTTGTCTGACATGCTAGGATATTACTAGTGATGGGATGGAGAAAGTCCTGTAATAAATACAGGTGTCTTTCCCAGTGTCTTAGTTAGGGTTTTTATCGCTTTGACAAAACACCATGACTGAAAAGCCAGTAGGAGAGAAAGGGCTTGTTTGGCTTACACTTCAGCAGCATTGTTCATCGTTGAAGAAAGTCAGGACAGGAACTCAAAAAGGGCAGACTCCTGAAGGCAGGAGCTGATGCAGAGGCGACAGAGGGGTGCTGCTTACTGGATTGCATTCCCTGGCTTGCTCAGCCTGCTTTCCTATAGAACCCAGGACCAGCAGCCCAGGGATGGCACCACCCACCTTGGACTGGGTCTTCCCCCATTAATCATTAAGAAAATGCCTTACAGCAGATCTTATGGAGGCATCTTCTCAACTAAGGTTCCCTCCTTTCAGATGACTCTAGCTTGTGTGTCAAGTTGACATAGACCAGACAGCAAACTCAGAGTTACGGAACTCAGTCGGCTATCAAATAGTTTGTAAATGTCTACTGAGTCTGAAATGGATTTGTTTTCCCTTAGTTTTATAAAGTGATTGAAGTTTGCATCTTACACAATATTCAAGCAGCTGTATGTTCCTTGACCGACCCTGGTTTGCCATTATTGTTTGTTTGTTTGTCTGTCTGTTTGTATTTGTTTTTTATGGGACCCATTCATATTACAGGAAGATTTGTGGATTCTTGTAACTGAGGCCATCCTGTGCTCCACAGGGTCAGCACTCTATAGATTTTATTGGATCTTACCATATTTCTAAAACAACAAAAATCGGGTTTGCACAATCTGGAACCATCCCACTGGAACGTTTGTCCTTTCCTTAAGCGTTTGCGAGTGAGCCATGGAAGTGCGTGTGAGGATGTTAGTCCACCTGTGACTTTGGTTTCCTCCCAGCCTCCTTATGCCCCACCGCTTTCTAGATTCATGTTCATCGTTTTCTATTTTTTGAGAAACTTGCATTCCATCATTATTTTTAAAGATGTTCACATTATTCAAAACTATACCCCTAGAATTTCAAAACAATCCCTCAATTCATGTTCCAGTTCTTTTTACATGAGGCTCTCAGATTTAATTATTTCCCTCAGATGTGTCTCATGCTCAGTTCTGTAGGTTTGGGTTTAACTCCACAGACCTGAGTATTAAGAGAACTGTTAACTTTGTGACATTCAGGGGAATTTCTGTAGCTTGTCATGGCAGAGTTTTGCTGTTTCATACATAATCTGCTTGCTGCTGCGTGGTCCTTTCTGTGGCTGTTAACCACTGTGTATATCGTCATCACAGAGCATTTCACCTCTCTCTCGCTGCTCAGTCTTCAGTGTCCAGTGTTCCTGTCTGGCACCAGAGCCCCTTGTCATGCCCATTTCACTATTAAAATGTTTTTCTTGAGATAATAACTTCTGCATATTACAAAGAAATGTAACTATTATTTTACTAAATGGCTTCACCTGTAGCAAAGATTCGCACGTGTCTTTCATGGTTTTGTTTACATGGTACAGTTACAGATGCAGGATACCCTATTGTTCCTGAAAAATCTTGGCTAGAAGACAATAATGATGCTTGCACCAGAGGTGCTTAGCACATAACTCATCCTGTGTATGTCCGCTCTCCAAAAATAAGTTAGCAATTTATTTTCATTCTGAATCCAATCATTCACAGTTATTTTACCCTTAGGATACCGAAAGGCTCCCAAACAGAATCGCACACCTTCTTCCTTTTTCTCAGGAACTATATAGGTCGGGGCAGCAGCAACCACTAGACCCGTTCTTTTCCCCTATAATGACATCACAACCGGGAACCTGCTCCGACCCTCAGCCCGCACCATCCAAGACCATAAATTACAGCCTTGGATCACTGGAGAGAAAACCCCTTCAGACACTCCTTCCACCAGTACTAAATTCTCCCTACAGTCCTATTACTGTGTGAAAGCTGTGGTCTCTTAAACTTATGGCTGATAATCAACTCCTCCGTGACCCTGCAATCCAGCCACGCTCTTTATGAGAAGCATGAGCGGCTCTAACAAGAGTCTCGTTTCGGCTTCCTGTTTTTCCCTTTGGAAGTCTAGGTCACTCACTGGCCTTTGCCACATGGGAGGTATTCGCTTGCTTGGAACCGAGTGCTGATGGCTTAGTGTTTGCATATTGGAGAAGGCATCATTCCTAGCAATGGTCTCTAGTCACAGCTTGAGCTTGTCCTGATGTCTGCCACTTGAATGCTGACAGAGAAAGTGACCATCTTCTGTTCAAACGCCTTGCAGGTCCTCTCTGAATCTCACTCAGCCTGGCTGTTCACCCAGCCTTTCACACCTGCACCCTGGAACAAAACTGGTCTTGTTGAACATGGCTTAGAGTCGGCAGGGCCCCTCACTGCAGATGGGACTTAGCCTGGGTGTGCGTCTTTTCCCACGAAAGTAGCTGTTACAACAAAAATAACAGAAAACGGGTGACTGTTAAGACACATTTCGTGCCCACTGTGATGCTAAGGCCAGATTTCTGGCTTCGTGGGTGCTGTTAGTCTCTTAGTAACCCCATAACCTTAACAGTACTGCCTCATTTACATACCTGCAGCTGGTCGTGTGACCTTGGTGACTATGAACCTCACACCTCACTCCAGCTCAGATTCCATTCACTTTGTTTGCCTGTTTTAAGACGGTTTCCTTGTGTAGCCTTGGCTGTCCTGGAACTCACTCTATAGACCAGGTTGCCCTCAAACTCACAGAGATCTGTCTGCCTTTGTCTCCTAAGGGCTGGGATTAAAGCCTTGTACTTTTGTGCACAGTGAGATGTCCATGAGGGGAACTCCTGAGTGCTTAGCTGTGAGACCAAAGAGATAACAGGCAGGGCATCTGAAGGTCCATGTATAGAAGCATGTGTTGTCTGTAATCAGGGATCACGCTTGGAGACAGCAAATATCTGTTGTGTCTGCCTCTGAAACACTGGCAGATTTTCCAGGCTTGTTCTGTCACTTGGAAGCATAGCTTGAAATTCACCATCTTGTTATGTGCAGCAATCAATTGTTCCTTTTTCTTTTCCAATCACTGAATAGTACTGTGTAGACATACCATTTGTCCTGGTTGGTTTTGTCAACTTGATACAGAGTTGTTTGGGAAGAGGACCTACATTTGAGAAAATGCCTCCATCAGATTGGTTTGTGTAGGCAAGTCTGTGGGATGTGTTCTTGATTAGTGATTGATGTGGGAGGGCCCAGAGTACTGTGCCACCCTGGGCTGGTGGTTCTGGGTTGTATAAGAAAAAGCTGAGCATGCCAGTTCCCAGCATTCCTCCATGATCTCGGCTTCAGTTCCTGCCTTGATTTCCTGCCCTGAATTCTCTTCATGATGAACTACCACTATAAGATGAAATAAACTTTTCTCCTCAAGTTGCTGTTGGTAAGAGATTTATCATAGCAATAGAAACCTGCTCTCCCTGAAGGAACAGGACCAGAGGGGCTATCCATCTTGCTTAAGTCTACATTGCACACTGGTGTCATTGGCTTGTACTGTGGGATTGGGTCAGACACACCTCCACTTAGTAGTTCTCTTTATTTTCCTTTCCAAAAAGTTCTTTATAAAAACTGTGTTCCTTTCCCTAGTCTCATAACATTTGCTCACTGAGTGAACAGGGTGTGTGAGTGTGCATGTGTGAGTGATTGCACATGATAAAGGAAGTCCCCAGTAACACGGAGTTTCTGGAGTGAAGTAAACACAAAGGAGAAAGTTGTCTCAATCATTTTTGAATGAAGGAAATGGCATCGAAATTTTGGGGCAGGTTAATTTATAAGACCAAAGAAGGTCATGCACTATCTGTAATTTATTGTAAAATACTCCTGATTCATGTGCTCTGACATTTTTTATATGAGACTAAAGGCTAAGGGTCAGGTTTAAGATGTGAAGTGCCATGGATTAAACTGTTTACAGACAGAATGCTTATGCCTTACCCTTTAAGTATGGCCATGCTTAGAGACGATGTTTGAGGATGTAGTTTCAAGAATGTTGAAATGAGGTCATCTGCGTTGTGGAATGGACCCTTGTAATGGTTTGAGTGTGAGATGTCTCCCATTTGCTCATGTGTTTGAACTCTTGGTTCCCTGTGGTGGTTTGAATGATAATGGCCTCATAGGCTCATATATTTAAATGTTTAGTCACCAGGGAGTGGAACTGTTTGGGAAGAATAGAAGAAGGAGGTGTAGCCTTGTTGGAGGAGGTGTGGCCTTACTGGAGGAAGTGTTTCACTGGGGATGGATTTTGAGGCTTCAAAAGTACAGCCCAGGTGTGTGTTCTCTCTCTCTCTCTCTCTCTCTCTCTCTCTCTCTCTCTCTCTCTCTCTCTCCTCTCTCTCTCTCTCTCTCTCTCTCTGCTTCCTGTCTTCAGATCAGGATGTAAAGATCTCAGCTACTGCTCCAGCATGATGTCTGTCTGCTTCCTGCCATGATCATGGACTAACCCTCTAAAACTAAGTAAGCTACCAATTACGTGCTTCCTTCCTGTTATAGAGTTGTCTTGGTCCTATGTCTCTTCAAAACAATAGAGCAGTAACGAAGTGCCCAATGGAGGCACCGTTTGGGGAAGCTATGGAAGGCAGTAAAACAATTACTGCTTTCAGATATATTATCTGAAAATATAAGGGTAAGGCATTACAAGTGTATAATGTACAGACTACTGTAAAGATGGGATCTGGGCAGTGGAGCAGGACTCTTCCTAGTTGAACCTTTCTGCCCTTGCTGGTCCCGTTGAGCATACCCCAGCCTAGTCAGCTAACATTTTCTTTACTGCAGCCAGACTATATATGACGTAAAACCTATGTCAGGTTTGGTTTGAAGACAGGAGCCTTTTCTGGCTTTTCCCCTAAATAGTCCTCACTATCGCTGGGTAATTGGGAGTGTGCATTAACAGTGGTCACAAAATTGGCAAGGATCTGAAAGCTGCCCGAGATGGTACCGGCCAACCAAGGCATAGGCCGAGGCGGCCATTTTGGCAGGAGCACGGAATCCCGTTATTGCCGTTGGTCAGCTGACTCCGCGTAACATATTCCACTAGGAAGCATTTGTGTCTGCAAGACGGCCCCTACCTACCGTTGGTTTTTCCAGCAAAACTAAATCCTAGAACCCTCACTGGACCGAAGACATTAGGCCAGAAAGCCCTCGGCTTCGGGCCTCAAACGGCTTTGGGATTATGTGGTCCTCCTCTGAAAACCAAACCACACTTGAGAAACCGTTCCCAGGTCAAGTGAAAGTCCCTTGACTGCAGCCTGGGCCAGGTTCTATTTAGCCAAGCGTCCATACGCCCAGGTGCAGCACTAGGACCACCAACTAAGCACAGCTCTCTTGCCCAAAGAGGTGGGTGGCTCTGAAAAGAGCCTTTGGGTTGCAGTGAGGTCCGCGCGCTCACTTGGAGCTGGTGTACTTGGTGACGGCCTTGGTGCCCTCGGACACAGCGTGCTTGGCCAGCTCCCCGGGCAGCAGCAGGCGCACGGCCGTCTGGATCTCCCGGGACGTGATGGTCGAGCGCTTGTTGTAGTGCGCCAGGCGCGACGCCTCGCCCGCGATGCGCTCGAAGATGTCTGTCACAAAGGAATTCATGATGCTCATGGCCTTGGAGGAGATGCCGGTGTCCGGGTGCACCTGCTTCAGCACTTTATAGATGTAGATGGAGTAGCTCTCTTTACGGCATCTCTTCCGTTTCCGACCCTCCTTCTTCTGAGTCTTCGTGACCGCTTTCTTGAAGCCTTTCTTGGAAATGGTAGTGCCCTTTGCTGACACCTCCGGCATCGTGAAAGTAACCTTTCACACCCCCAACGGCTCAAAGGAGTTCCAACTGCTGAGAACACACAGTCTATTTTTAAACTGAGAAGAGTGGTATTTATAGGTGTGGACCTCAAATGACGTATGAGCATACGTTATCTGATTGGGTAATAAGGGCTCTGCGCATGCAAATAAGGGGAATTCAAGTGGTGCTTCCTGATTGGCTAGCCCATTATGAACCAGCCAATCAGGTGGCAATTATGACCTTCCATCAGACTATAAATAGGCCTGGAAGCGCTAGTTTGCTTACCTTCGTCTTAAGGCGTTTGGAGAACGATGTCTGGACGTGCAAAGCAGGGCGGCAAGGCTCGCGCCAAGGCGAAGTCCCGTTCTTTCAGGGCCGGCCTGCAGTTCCCCGTGGGTCGTGTCCATAGGCTCCTTCGCCAAGGGAACTATGCCGAGCGCATCGGGGCTGGCACACCAGTGTACCTGGCGGCCGTGCTGGAGTACCTGACGGCCGAGATCCTGGAGCTTGCCGGCAACGCGGCCCGCGACAACAAGAAGACGCGCATCATCCCGCGCCACCTGCAGCTGGCCATCCGCAACGACGAGGAGCTCAACAAGCTGCTGGGCCGTGTGACCATCGCGCAGGGCGGCGTCCTGCCCAACATCCAGGCGGTGCTGCTGCCCAAGAAGACCGAGAGCCACCACAAGGCCCAGAGCAAGTGACTCCCAGAACAAGGGACTGTGCTCAGTAATTTGAAACAAACGGCTCTTTTCAGAGCCACCTTCATTTTCAGAAAAGGCTGTACACGGAAGTTTTCTTCTTGAACAGGTATAATCCTGGGCAGTCAAAATTTCAAATTTTTACATTATGGAAAACGTAACTCGACATGTAATTTGAGCCAGCGGTTACGTTTTATTATTAACTCATGACAGTGTGTAGGACCTTCCTTGGGAAAGTTACATGACCTGTTTAGGATGTGAAGGTAATATTGCAGTGAGTTATGGAGTAAAATTGTCACTGAATTAGAAGCAGGCCACTAATTCAGTGCCCTCCTACCAAAAAGTAGTTGAGAATGACCAGGTTCTACAACTTTACTAAAGTGTCTTAGAAAACTGCCATTACGGAGAAAAAATGTCATCACAAAGTGCGCTAGAATGTTGGTCAAAGAAGTGAGACATTTGGAATGCTGTGGATTAGCCCTGTCAGTTTTAAGGGCAGGAGGACGAGGCCTATCAAAGTATTTGCACATGTGCTATGTCGCTATGAACATTCAGTAGCTACAGGGGCCAGGTGTGGGGTTGGACCCCTTAGTGGAGCTACTGGCCATTGGGGGCTGCCATGAAAGTACTAGAAACCAAACTCAGATCCTCTGCCAGAGCAGCAAGTGCTTTTCACAGCTGTGTCACCTGTCCAGCCCAATTGTCATAATTTTTTTAAATCCAGGAATGGGCATTTTAAAAGTTTTGACTAGAAAATAGAGCCATCTGTGTAGCTG
>CABHPH010149892.1:5521-39559 GCA_902168325.1 Peromyscus nudipes
GCAGTTCTCCTAAGGCAGAATTCACTGTGCTACGAGACAGTCCAGAACTGCAGTTCCCCTAAGGCAGAATTCACTGTGTTGCTTACCAGATCCACTGCACCCAATGGCCATCAGGCAAGCTAATCTGCAGTGTCTCCATGGAGAGAGGTTGAAATTCTGTTTATGATTTACTTCAATGTGTATACACTTTCAGTGATCACCAGTCTGCTCTATAGGGTAGAATTCGAAGCAGGAAGTCGCTCCAAGGAGAGTAAAGAAAGAAAAACCACAAAACTGGATTGAATGACCAACCTTATTTGTTTTACACTTACCATTTTTTTAAATAACCAAATTCTTCAACTAAATTTAAGTCCATTCTTCATAAGGTGATTTTTTTGTATATTATGAAAGTTATGTTTTCTATCTGATATCTTCTATGAAAGTTATCTTTTCTATCTGATATTTTCTATGGCTAAGGCACTGCAAAATAATATTGGGTCTTTTACAAATTCATGTATTGTTTTAAATACAGCATGCATTACTTTCATGTAATAGTTTTTGTCTTACTCAATTATAAATCTGTGGCTCTCTAATTACCCTGTTCTCAGTACTGGTATCTCAAATTGCTATTATTCACTCTTCCAAGCCATTTCATGCTCACAACCCTAATTGAATTTTTGTGACCTGATATTCAAAACTTTCTTGGGGCTGGAGACATGGCTCAGTGACTAAGAGTTCTTGTTGCTCTGTAAAGGAGTCAAAACCACCCTTAAATCCAATTCTAGGGACTGTACATCCTCTTCTAACCTCTGTGGGCGTCATGTACACACATGATACACATACATGCATGCAGACAAAACAATCACACACATAAAATAAACAGAAACATGTCTTTAAAAATGTTAAAAACCAACCAAACAAACCCCCCATGGCTTTTCTTATGTAGCCTAGCAAGACAATGTCCCTTTCCCCTTAGGAAACCTTGTCTTTCAATCTGAAGCAGGATGCACTCATGAAACTGTAGTTTGAATACTGCAGATGTTCACTATTGAATAAGTATTCCCCAGACCCTGACACATAGCCATTTTAATTTTGTTCAGGCACATGCTTGTTTTGAAAGAATTCTAAGAATTCTAAGCTGGTGTGAAAGAGCCCACATTATAGAGCAGTTTTGCATCAGTGTGTAGAGGATTTCACCTTTATTGACTTCCTGACTGCCTTCTACTACAGGAAGGCATCGAGGCAACTCCTACCTCTGTTTTAAGTGGGCTATCCTTGTGTTTGCTCTATCAGAAATTAAAATGGAGATATTAGTTCATACACACTATTTTATTTTATTGACATAGACTAGCTTAGCTATCAGTTTATTTACATTAATGATAAACTCATTGTATGTCAACATGAATGCATACTTTAATGAGAAATAGCCATAGTCTAAGATCAATGGTGAAGTGATACTGTCTCAATGTTTTTGCAAATCTCAAATGCTTTGCTTGATAGAATGTAGCAGATGATAGAATGTAGCAGAGTCCTTCTGTCCAGTTCTGTATTTGAACTGCTGTGGCGCTTACACATGCAGCTTTTAGAGAACTCCCTGTAGATTTGTGAGAACTGTTTGGAACCAGCAAATGCCCTGGCAGAAGCTGACCTCAGGAAGGGCTTTGCAGCTCGCTTCAGGAACTCCTCACATAGCAGACAAGCTGTTAACTTTGTGCCCTATAAAATTAAACAAACAATAGTGTTTACTTTTCAGACATGTTTTGAGGGTTAACTGACTCAATATATATGTGTTTTATAATCACAATGTGTTTAGTGCTAGAAATAATGAAATTTGTAGCCAGAACAATACAGTTTCCTCTATCTTGGGTTATTCTCTATGTTACTGATTTTCAATGTCCTTTTTTCAAATCCAAATTAATATTTGTTTATTTTAAATGGGGAAATACAAAAAAATCTTTGATAATGATTAATCTTTGGGTAATGTTAATATTTTGATAATGATTTTGCTATATAATTTCTATTTACAATTTGATAATAATTTTGCCAGATAATTTTTTTTCGATTTTTTTTCAAGACAGGGTTTTTCTGTGTAGCTTTGGTGCCTGTCCTGGATCTCACTCTGCAGACCAGGCTGGCCTCGAATTTACAGAGATCGGCCTACCTCTGTATCACAAGTGCTGGGATTAAAGGCATGCACCACCACGATCTGGCACCAGAGAATTTCTATTTACAATTATAGCTGAATTATCCAATGGTATTTCAACAAATACTTTATAAAGTGAGAGCTAATCACAAACTTTTTTTTTTGTCAAAATTTCAGTAATCCCAGATTGGCTTTAAACTTGATGTATAGATGAACACGGCCTTGAACTTCCGATCTTCCTGCCTCCATCTCCCAAGAACTGGGATTACAGGCAGGCACTACCACACTGTCTATGTGGCACTGGGGATGGAACTCAGGCTTCAGGTATGCTTGGCAAGTATTCTACCAACTCAGCTATATTCCAGTCCCTGCAAACTTTTTAATGACCCTATGAAGTTTTAGCCACACACATACATCAATCTTTCTTTTCGACAAGAAATGTAAAGTATTTGTTTTTATATTACTTTTTGGTGGCTCAGGAGAACATAAGGCGCAGAACCACTGAGGTGCACCCTTCTTAAGCTGCCAGCATCTGAGGACAGATCTGTTTAGTTCATCTTTGTGTTCCCACATGAGGGCAAATTCTGTTTGGTGTACTCTGAAATTGTATTTCTATCAGCAAATGATCCCCAGAAATCTAACTGTGAATTTTGGATTACTCAGTTGAGACTATTTTCTTGGGCACGTGGAAAAAAACGAGTGTTTTATAAAGAAGTAAATATCAGGACAAGGGCTGAGTTGCTTTGGAAGTTGTGCTTATGGAACAACGGCCAGAAGGCTGTAGTTTTATTTCACTCCAGTAGATGGCACCAGGGTTTCAAGTAAAACCCAGTTTGAGGAAAAACAACAAATTATGTAAGACGCAATGTCTTCACTGTTTAAAACAAAGCAGATGCCATAAAAATCCAAGGAACTATTATATGAAAAGTCACATCTGTACAAATGATTGAAATTAAATATTCATCAAAATATTTTTCACAAATTTTGTTTCAAATTTCTTAAAATTAACCTAAAAATTGTGAAAGACTGGATTGAAGAGAGAAATAAATACAAACTTGGAGATAATAGTTCAGTGGGAAAAACCTTCAGGATGCTTTTTAGTTGCATTTTCCTTGTGAGATTTATTTTTTAAATATTAAAAAGCATCAGATGATTTTCTCCCTAGTTGTGCTCACAACTCTGACACAGACCGGGAGGTAGGAGAAGAAAGCGACCGCAGGCTGATGGATACCTAGGCTTCACTGAAAAACACTGACATTGCCTGAGAGGATCTCCTCACTGGGAGCCTTGGCTCTTTTAGTGAATATTCTTAGGTTTTTCCCAGTAAAGAGAGCCATAGTTTTCCCTTCCTTCTGAAATGTAAGACCAACGCATCCCCACCCGAAAAGTCTTTCATTTTCTTTGACTTTCTTTTTCTTGCTTTTGAGACAGAGGCTTACCTGTAGCCCAGGCTAGCCGAAAACATAAGATTCTCTTCTATCCCCTTCTGCATGTGGGGATTCTTTGGTTTAAAGCAATTTCTCTTTATTTCTTCCTCCTACAGGAAACAGAGTATCTTAGATGTATGGTTCATGACTCCTAACTTTGACACACTGTTTGTCTTCACCTTTTTCTAGGTTTAACAGTTATTACCAGCTGATTAAATACAGTGTTTGTAAAGCAGACCAGTATTTCCTAATATTTTCAAAAGTATGACAATATTATATGAACCTATAACCCTTCTCATTTTCTTTAACTAGATGGAAATTAATGATTGGAGAAGTCAAGCTCTCTACTTGAAAAGTTTTAAAATACTATGAAAAGATATTGATAGAGAAAAATTTTCATAGAAAATGAATGAAATCATCATTATGTAGTAATAAAAATATAGGAGCATAAAGACAAAAGAGTACTGAGATTTTAATTTTGTAATTAAGAAATTACAATTAAAAAAGGAGATAGAACTGTCTGGTTTCAATAGTGTGGCTTATTGCGACTTCCCAGAATTCCAGAGCTCTCTCTTTGGCTTCACTCATTCCGACTGACTTATTGACTCCTTAGCTTCACCTTTTGTGTTGAGTCTTCACTGAGTAAAGACAAGAGAGAGGAATGGAGACCGAGATAAGAACCCTGGAGAGGGCGTGCAGCCATAGTCTGCTATTGCGGCCACATCATCACCAGTGCAAACACACACGTAGCAAAGGACTTCTGTTTTCTTTAATGATTTTAGTCCATAGAGTAAGTGTAGCATAACTTACTGATGATGTGGTTGAAGGCAGTTCTGCTGCGATTCTGTTTTTGGATGCTTTCTTGAAGTCAACCACATAAGCAGGTAAGTTTTTGTTTTCCTTTGGAGTAATTTGTTTTTCTAATTTTTTCCCCATTTCACTTAGTTATGAAAGGACTCACGATCATGGGCCCAGTGCCTTTGTGAATCAGGGAGGAACTAATAGAAAAAGAGTATTTCTCTGTTTTCCGCCTGGGGGGGTTTTATGCATGTGTGATGGCAAAAAGTGGTGAGACTTCCTTGTTGACATCTGCTGCATGGCAGCAGTTACCTTGAGGTAGCACAGTGGGAGAAGGCAGTGCATCCCAGGGAGAAGTAACATAGGGCATCGAAATGCCCTAGAGCCTGAACAAATGTGGGTTGGGATGCTTTTTCAAACTATTTTCAAGATTAATTTACATTGTTTCTGACGCTAAATTCTTTATTGCCTTTTTTTTTCAATTAGAGAAATAGATGCAGGGAAGATTATTGAAAGATTATTATTTCAAAAGTTTATTCTGTCAGTATCTGTGAATGCTAGTGTGGCTTTAAGCCTTTGCTAGCTATGTGGTGGGGTGAATGATTTGTTTGTTTGCTTGTTTTTAACTTTTTTTTATTTTTAAAAAGCAAATAAATAACTTGGTTACAGAGAAGCTACCTTCAAAAAATAGCAGCATCCACAACAGGCCCTTATTGTCTGCAGCTTGCTACATTCGCGGTGAAATCTCAGGCAGTGAATACAAGTTTGGTCCATTCAAAAGGATCTCTGGTGTGAGGCACGTCACATCAAACAGGGTGGCTTTATCGTCCACCATGTTCTTCGTTGCTATGAACTCAGGGAGAACAGAATTTGTTCACAGGGTGAAACACATGTTTATGGCCCTGAATAAACTTCTCAGATTCAAATCTGTGTGACACTGGTAGACACAGGAATTCTGAGGCCAAATGGGATGTCTGTGGCCCATATTTGCATCTCAATGCCCAGACACCCTTTAGGAATACTGCTGCTTCCTGACAATGCTGCTGTCTGAAGTCTGGGGAAAGAAAACCCATAAAAGTTTGGACTCACTTGTCAAAGCCTTCGATTCTTTCTCTTTTTTTCCCCCTGCTTTGGAAAACTGTGAAACAGGGTCACTAAGTTCCATTCGCCATAGTTTTATTATGTTTTAAATGAAGCGATTGAACCTGCACAGAGCCCAGACAGACACTCCCAGGCTGCTGGGAAGGCATTCCAAGGCCATTTGAAGGCAGCTTCTTTGGGGGCTAAAGCTTGTCACGCTGTGTGTCCTGGGCATGAGACTGCTTCTCTCCTTCTCTTACTTTAAAAGTAAACCCTGAAGAGGAGTGGGGATGTCGCTCAGTGGTAGGGCAGTTGCTTACCTTGCACAAGGCTTGGGTTTGATCCCCAGCAACTGAAAATAAGTCTGTACAACCTTTTCTCCCCCTGGGTACAAATTATGCAATAAAGGGCTCTTTTAACTATTGAAAATTCAATTTAAGAACAGAAGTCATTTGGAAAGCAAGTGTATGCCAAGCGGGTTTTGAAAGGCCATGCTGTTTCCAGCACTTAAATAGATAAGCACACCACCCCAGTTTCCTTGTATCACTATGAAATTAGGAAAAAGAAATCTGGAAATGGATTTAGATACGGTTTGACCAAAATGGGTGGGTGGTTTCAGGGAGAGAGACATCTAATCTCTTCCCCACCATGCTGATGATATGGGAATATTGGGTATTTTAGCTTAAGAGGCTAAAAACTAGTAAGTCCTAGAAACTAAATGGCCACCAAAAGCCACCCCAAGACAGAGGTTTTTGAATTCTTGTCTCTCAAATTCAAAGAATGAAATTCATGGGCCATGTCTTAGTTAGGGTGTCTATCGCTGTGAAAAGACACTATGATCATAGTAACTCTTATAAAGGAAAACATTTAATTAGAGGCTAGCTTACAGTTCAGAGGTTTAGTTCATTGTCATCATGGTGGGAAGCGTGGTGGCAGGCAGGCAGACATGGTGCTGGACAGGTAACTAAGAATTCTACAACCAGATCTGAAGGAAGCAGGGAGAAAGTGATACTGGGACTGGCTTGAACCTTTGAAACCTCAACTTTCCCCTCCCCCATGACACACTTCCTCCAACAAGGCCACACCCCCTAATAGTGCCACTCCCTATGACTCTATTGGGGGTCATTTTTATTCAGACCATCACAGGCTACGTTGAAGGGTTATTGACCTAAAAATCTCAGGAGGACTAGGAAGTTCTGGACAGGAAAGTTGGCTTGACTGATAACACTTGGGAAAGAGCCTGATCGTAAGAAAACTGAGGCAGAGAGACAGATGGACTCCATCTCAACAGGTGGAGACTGCTTTATTGGAACAGAGAGGGGCCTGAATCTTTCCTTGGGAAGAAGGTTGAGCGAACTTAGAGGGGCTGGGGACAGGTTTATATCACATGCATATACATGGGTAGTTACTACGTTTTGTGGTTTGACCAGAAGCAAGGTGGATTGTTTTCAATACCCGGGCATATTGTTCCTGCAGGTGGAGCAGAGGGGTCAGACTGGGCCTAAGCTGTTCTTTATGGCTAGGTGTTATTTCCCAAGGCAGCCTGGCTCAATTCATCATGCCCTGAGGCTATTACCCAAAGATGATGAGCAGATCCTCATACCAAACCTGCTAGTATCTACAACTTCCAGACTGGGGGGGAACTGACTTGGAGATGGAATCTTCTTTTCCATCTTATAAATGTCCCCATGTCCCACAGTCTCTATTCTGCAAAGACACTGCGACCCTTCAGTTGTTCTGACTAACCCAGAGTAGTGATTTTCGCTACTCTGTCAGCTATGATGGACTCAGCTTCCTTGAGCTGAGACCATGGCATTCTTTCCCTGTTTCTTTATTATGCTATGGTGGATCCCACAGGGACTTGGAATGCCCTGATTGAGGATGGGCTTACTTTATCTTGGGGCCCAGCTCATCTTGAGCAGAGAACAACCTCGTGGTTTGCTCTCCTCTTGGCTAGGGGACCTCATCAAGACAGAAGTAACCATGTGACTCATTTGCCATCTTTGGTAATGATATTACAAAGAAGGCAAATGCTATGTGACTTCACTACCCCCTTGATTAATGTCACCACAAGGCACAAGCCAAAATGGTGGCACCCATAAAGCCTCGTGGTCCCACTGAGTCCTCTGGAGATCACTGTACCCCTTTTATATTAGACTCAGAGAAAACATCAGACCTCTGAGAATTTTCTGTAACCCTAATGTGTTACTTTTGATCATTTTTGCAGAATACATTTACTGGCTTCTAAGGTGGACCTAACATTTTCTAAGCTACAGGCCTCCAACACTGGCATAATAACAAAGGGCGTGAACACTGAGATTCACAGATCCCAACAAATGCTCAAGGGCTAAATTGCCAAGTTCTAGAGGAGCTGCTATGGGTCTGAAAGCCTAATATTTCTGCCTGGTATCTATTAGTTCTCAAACTCAGGACAAGTCTTACTCAGTACTTCTTACCCTGCCCCCTAACCTAAACCTCTCCCTCCCTGGCTGGTCTTCCTTTCCCTTCCCCCAGGCTGATCCCTATATAACTCAGCCATTTTGGCTCCCCTGGTCTCTTGGTTTCTTGGCCCAGGCTGCCTCTCTTGGTCTGTGAGTCCTCTCTGGCTTTCTCTCACTGCTTTCATGGTCCGTTTTAGTCTGCCAGCCATGTGAGCCTGGACCCTGCCCGCGGCCTGCCTGCTTTCTCCCTTATGTCTACAATAAACATCTTTTCCATACTAGGAGTCTTCATGCCCTCCTCCTTTTATTTCATTTTTTAAATTAAGTATCTCCAGGCCCATTTTCCTCTAATTGAAATAAAATGCCCCTCCCCCACAATAATCCATTGTTCCACATGTGTCTGCTTTTGTTCCTGCACAATTTAATAATACGTTTACTTTTAAGTTTCCCTTTTGTAATGATGATTATAAAAATATATTCCCCCAAAAGATACTCAAAATGTTGGTTTATTAAAATGTCCTATATGATTATATATGTCTACATGTTATGATATATATATTGTCTATATATGTGATTATTTTTTTTTTTTACCTCCCGTACTTAGTACCAAATTGACTTATAAGTAAATGCTCACGTAAACTAAGTTGTTAACTTGGTCCAACATAATTTTGTTCATAGTAAAGCTAAAATTAAAATAATGATAATGGCTAGTGGTCCTGAATCTTTCTTTGGAACAATTAACATGAATTTTAAATTTAAAATTCTAAAATCTGCTCTTGAAAAGAAGACATACATAATCACACAATTCTGATCAAGATGTAAGTTAACTTTAAGAGGTGATACTCCTACTCCAGGATACATTTTCCCCCCATTGGACAAGTGCTCTCCCTTTAGATAGATTAACGTGTCTGTGTTTCTAAATGTGTTTCATATGTAAATGAATGTATATATAAATACAAATATTTTAAGGATTTTATGGATATTTTTGACCACTAGAGCCTCTTTAAAAGCAAACAGATGGATAAAGAGGTTTTTCAAGATGCTTATCATAGCTAGACCTACATTAAAAAGATACTAATATATATCTCTTAGAACAGAGGGCTTCTGTCCTATCTTCTAAGTTAAACAACTGCCGTCTTCACACTTTTGGCTGTGCTACCCTAAAATGATCACAGAGGGACTTGTTAAATGTCAGTATTCCTTCACAAAAAGAGGAGATGAACTCACATTCCCAGCCAATTTTATGTAGACAAAAGGCAAAAGGGAAAAAAAAGATAAAGGAAAAGAAAAAAGAAAGATCTACCTGTATGACTATAAAATGTCCTTATATATAAACAGAGTAACCACTTATGAGTCACCCACATTCCCTCAGTAACCCCTTACCAGTTCTCTGTATGTAAGTCCAGTAAACTCACTAGTTCCCCAGGGTAAACTTTAAAATTGAACTCTGGTTTCTCATTGGGCCCTTATGAAGAGGGAACAGACATTGATTGATCACCCCTCCTTCAGGGAGAAAATTCTCACAAGAGATAGTAAACCCATTTGTTGTTTTCAGAATGAAAAAAAGGCTAGAAAGCTTTTGCAAGTTGTAAAGATCTATGTAATTTATTAAAGTATACAGAGGATGAGACTTAGGGATTATATATGTATATATATGTTATATATATATATAAAATATTAAAGTTTCTAATGTCTAGGAGCAACAATTACAAAAACTGGTGAAAATTATGTCAAATTGAAGTTTATTTAGCAGTATCTGACTATTAAAATATTATATACTAGCTAAACATATGAGACTGACGCAACTGATTTTCTGGGTGTTTGACAACTATACTTGGAGGTAATTCTATGTGGCTAGAGGGACTAAAAGGGAGAATATTTCCCCCATTATGCTCCAAGGTCAATGAGATCTCTAGAAATGTTCTGCAACCATGGAAAGTCAACCGGTTCTATCATTCAAAGAGACCATAGAGACCCCACTAACCAGTTTCCAGTGTACAAAGAGAAGGGTCAACACACAGAAAAAATTTCATCTGTGCTTCCAAGGAAAGCCATATTCAGGCAAGCAAGCCTTTGACTTATCATCACACAGATTGACAACTGATACAGAATGGCTCAATGAGTTAGAGATTCCACACAAGCCCAAGAGGCCCCTGAAGACTAAATCTCAGTTGGCTTTAGCAGTACTATTACAGGGAGCCCACCAGAGAAGATCACTCAGACACAGTCTATAGCCAATTGAAAGCCTTTATTCCAGCTGGCTGGGATGGCGCTCAGGTATTTGGGACCCAAGTATAGCCTTGAGTATTTAGAACACGGGGCTTTTAAAGGCAAAAATCACATTCTGGTATCTTATTAGGGAGCTGCAGGAGGAGATTTTGTGCAAGCAAGCAGTTTAACAGAAGCTAAGTTATCAGGGGCATCTTGACTTTAGGTTCCTAGAATAGAGTTGGGTAATTTTCCAAAGGATTCTCCATCCAGGAGATAAAACCAAGTTAAACCTAGAATGGCCTCAGCAAGACTACAGGATGGAAGAAACTCTTTACTGTCTTTTCTTGTTATGGTACAAAAAACAAAAATAAATTTTGGCTACCTATATAGTCTTAAATGAGCCAGGCAGTGGTGGTGGCACATGCCTTTAATCCCAACACTTGGGAGGTAGAGGCAGGAGGATCTCTGTGAGTTTGAGGCCAGCCTGGTATACAAAGTGATTTCCAGAGCAGGCTCCAAAGCTACACAGCAAAATTCTGTCTTGAAAAAACAAAACCAAAAAACAAAAAACAAAAAACAACAAAAAAAGATGATCAATATGTTCCTTTAACAGTTTAAGGGACTGTAATCTTCAGACTGATGGAACAAGCTGCTGATAACAGTTGCCTTATCCTTCTGTAGGGCTCTGGCATATGGTCCAGCCAGTTGTACAATTGCAATTAACTTCACTAATCAAAACTTGTATTAATCTTGATGTTAAAAAACTTCCTCATTAATTTTGTCTCTTAATGTTCTCCACAAGGTTGTACAGATGCTGCCCAGCCCTTACAGAGCACAATTTAAAGATTTTTATATATTTTCACCAAATGTCTGTCTTATGTTCTGGATATCTGCCACCTGCTAAGTTTCATCATGGCCTCTTAGATGGACCCTCCTCTGAAGCACTTTATTTGCTGCCTCTTCTACATCACCCCCTTTGTTAGCTTAAAGCAGTTGAGAGATCTGTACCCCCAAACTCCTAAAAGAATCAGGTGATTTCTGAAAAGGGAACTAATGGGCCATTCAACTCATCCTTCTTCTTGATTCTCAGGACATTATTTTTGGCATTCAGAACTAAAACAGCTGGACTGAAGGTTTCTTTGCATCATCAGGTAACCTCCCTGTTTCATCAACTCTCAAAACCCTTAGAGAAATCTCAGATCAGCTTAACATTCTTATAGCTAACATGATCCTTTAGCTGCTGTAGTACTCCAGAATTAAAGAGGACTAGATCTTCTGACCACTGCAAAGGATGGGATTTGTGCCCTCCTTCAGGAACAGTGATGCTTCCACACCAACAAATCCTATCTGCTTCAAGATGGGCCTCAAAGATGCAAGAACCAGACAGAAATTCAATGACAATTCTCTTCCTTTGGATGGGCCTTTGGTTCCCACCCACTCTGGCTCCTCCTCCTCTGGTCACTCATTTCTTTATTATTGTCAAACTCACATTTACACCATCATCTTTTAAATATTTTATTTACTGGATTCATCCTCCCTTCAAATAACCAAACTTCCCACTACACCTGAACAGAAATCTTCCAATGACAGCTCTCCTAGTGCCTCTCACAGTACAACAGCTTCATTTGTTCCTGTTACATCAGGAAGAAGATTCTTTGATGCTGTGGAGGAGCTCTGGCTGCAGGGCACTTTCATTGCTTTGACCCAGACAAGATACAATCCTTTACTTTAGTCTATTCTCCCGTTTTTTTTTTCCTTCCATATTCTGTAGCCCCCATTGCTTCTGTTAGCTTACTTTGGTGCAGCACTCAAGGCAGTGGAACAAGTCACTGTTACCCTAAATAACTGGACCTGGAAGGAAAATTTTCTCCTAGCTTTCTTTGATCTTACTTGTACTAAAATCCTTAGCTACATACACTGCCACCTCTTACTTCACCTTTGTTAGAGTACCCTTCCATTTCTGACTTTTCCAAGTGAAATGTCTTTCTCACTAGCCATAACTCCTTCATTTTTCCCCTTCTCTCCCTGATCATGATACCTCTATGGACTCTACTCTTACCTTTCTCCTTAATCTCTGAACAAGAGAGATGGATACCCTCTTAAACAGAGCCTACTAACACCTAAAGATGTAGCTAGCATTTTTTTCTGCTGGCCCACAATCAGGACAAATCTCTCTCACCTGCCAGTCCCACACCCGCTCAGACCCAACCAAGTAAACACAGAGACTTATATTGCTTTCAAACTGTATGGCCGTGGCAGGCTTCTTGCTAACTGTTCTTATATCTTAAATTAATCCATTTCTATAATTCTGTACCTTGCCACATGGCTCGTGGCTTACCGGCATCTTTACATGCTGCTTGTCCTGGCGGCGGCTGGCAGCCTCCCTCCGCCTTCCTGTTCTTTTTATTCTCTCTGTTAGTCCCGCCTATACTTCCTGCCTAGCCACTGGCCAATCAGTGTTTTATTAGCAACACATTTGCCATACAGAACATCCCACAGCATAAAGACTGCCAGTTCTACTTACTCATCAAACTGCTGGGTCTGTCTGCCGACTAAGGTGCAGTGCTCCTGGGATTCACCTGTTCTCCAGTCACTATGAGTCCAAACCATTTTCAAGCTACATCTTACATAATGATCAACCCCTTCCCAGGTCCTACACCCATAACAAACCTCCAAAGATGGCTCTACTTTTTCCAACTTTTTACCGTTCTCTACTCTTTCTGCAATCCCAAATGGTGAGTTATTGATCTTCTCCAATTTATTAACTCTACTGGCATCCTTTTCAGTCTGACCCAACTTGACCCTGCCAACTACCCACAGCTCTTTGAGATGCAACACAAATTCTTCCTTCACCCTATATGGGAGCCCCTATCTATGGATACCCAGTTCCTCTCTACACCTCCTGCTTCTACTCCCCCCCCCCCCATTCCAGGGCAAACTCAGTTTTACTCTGTAACCAAATCATCTGTTTTCAGCCACCTAAAAATTTTTTTTCAGAGTTTTCTCCAGAAGTGCATGGTGGCAATGTCATGATTCACTACAGATGATCAAATTAAAATGTTCCTCTTGATACATAAAGTCAACTCAACCTATGGCCTGTTTGATCCTGGTGACAGAGCCTAGCTATCTTGTCTCCCTTTTTCAGGAAGTCTGCAATGAGAGAATACATCACCCCTCTTCTTCTTCTTCCTTTTTTTTTTAATCTCTCCTCAGGGTCTGACATGAAGAATTAATTACATAAAAGCCTCAGGTAGACTGAGATGCTCTGGACAGGAAAGTTGACTGATAACACCAATGGAAGCTTCTGTTAAGGAGATCCATATACCAAACCCACTGGTATTTTCAATACCCAAGCATATTATTTCTGCAGGTGGAGCAGAAGGGTTAGGCTGGGCCTAAGCCATTCTTTATGGCTAGGTGCTGTTGCCCTAGACAACCTTACTCAATTCATCATAACCTTAACACTGATGAGCAGATCCACATACCAAACCTGCTAGTATTGACCATTTCCAGACTGACTTGGAGATGGAATCTTCTGTCCCCAAAATTTCCCCCTTCCATCCTATAAAATCCCCATACCCCACACCATGTGCACACAGTCTCTGTTCCACGAAGAAATAAGTTGTTCTGATTAAAGGAACAATTCTGCTTTTGGAGATGTCTGCTTTCTTTTATTTTCATGTTACCTCCAGCAATCCCAATCTAACAAACATACAGTGAGCTTTAGAAAGAGGCATTTTATTATAGAGAGCTTAAGAGAAAAAGAAGGCAGAGTTCCTGCACAGCCAGAGGGGTCCCTAGGAATGGGAGACCACAGAACATCATGGCCTTGGAGTCAATGAAGCTTTAGTAGATAGAAGAAGTGGATAAAGACAGAAAACAGTCACATTCTTCACCAAAATATCACAAAAACAATCTCTAGGCCACAGGCTAATATTCTTCTCCTCTGAAAATCCTTGACTGGGACCCTATAGTCCCAATCACACTCAGCATCACTGTCTCCCATGTTCCTACTAGTATGGCCCATTAAGCTGTGTTTATACTGCTTTCCTAACCCAAAGTCCCGAAGTTCACAGCAAAAACCCACTCCTGGTACCAACTTCTGTTAGAATTAGAGTTTGCCCAGTTTGTTTTCCATCTTATTTGAGCCACTCACTATGACCCCTTTCCTCAATTTTGGAATGGTAATATATATCCTGTGCCATTATATATTGGAAGTATATGATTTACTTTTCATTTTGATTTTGTAGGGGATTACAGTTAAAAGATTGCATGAATCTCAAAAGGGACTTTGAACTTTGGACTTTTAAACAATGTTGAGACTATTATATACTATATCAGGTTTTGAAGTTAGACTAGGGACTGGATATATTTTGCATTATGATATAGCTCTAAGTCTATGGGTGTCAGGGAGTGGAATGTGGTGTTTGAATGAAAATGGTCCCATAGGTCTATAGGTACTGGCACTATTGGGAAGTGTGGCCTTGTTGGTGTAGATGTGGCCTTGTTGGAAGAAGTGTGTCACTCAAGGTGGGTTTTGAGGTCTCAGATGTTCAAGCCTGGCCACTGTGAGTCAATCTCTTCCTGCTGCCTATGGATCAAGATATATAATTTTCAGTTACCTTTCCTACATTATGTCTGCCTTCATGCTACCATGCTTCCTGCCATGATGATAATGGAATAAACCTCTGAACTATAAGCCAGTTCCTATTAAATGTTTTCCTTTATAAGAGTTGCCATGGTCATGGAGTCTCTTCACATCAATAGAAACCCTAACTAAGACAATAACTAATGTTTATTAAGTCCCTAATTACTTGATAAAATAGCATATTATCACTTTTATAGAAGTAACAGTAATGTTTTCACTTTAAAAGAGAAAACTGCACATTAAAAATTGTTTAAACTTGTTTGAGTTCACATACGAGGTAAATCAAGAGCAGAATGTGAACTTCTAGACTTTTATAATGAGGAAAATCAAGTCATGACTGATAGTTTATTTCTAATTTTATCCCCCAATGCCTCTGTTTTGATAATTTCTATCCAAGGATTTTAGTAACACTTTTTTGAATGCAGTTAATATTTTTAGTGCTAAATAGTTTTATAAACACATTAATTATGATAATCCTATTAAATGATACTACCATATCATAGAATATTTTTGTTAACATTTTATTGTTAACATTGTATATTACAGTCTTTTATTTGACTTGGTCCTTACAATATTTCTGAGGAATGTATAGTAATTTTCTTTGTGAAACTGATGAGTAACATGGTCTGAGTCATTCACCTGTATGTGATAACGTGGACAGTGGATTGTTAGAGAATGACTGTGCCCCCAGGAAATTCATGCATTGAAGCTCTGAGCCCTCACTTGTAGAATACCTTTACACTGTGTGAAGATGTACCATTGTGATTGGTTTAATAAAATGCTAAGTGGCCAATAGCTAGGCAGGAGGTAGAGCAAGAATTTCTGGACAGAGAGATCTCTGGGAAGAAGAAAATCGTCTGCCAGTTGGAGAGGAGGCAGGATCGGCAGTACAGAGTAAAGGTAACCGAGCCATGTAAAAGAATGTAGATTAAAAGTTATAAATTATAACATAATTTAAGTTATAAGAGCTAGTGGGACAAGCCTAACCTACAGGCCCAGCTCTTATAATTAATAATAAGTTTCTGGGTTTTTTTTTTGTGAGATGGCAGCCCAAAGAAAAATCCATCTACACTCACTATGTTATTTGTAGGGAGAGCCTTCAGAGAGATAATTAAAAGAAATTTGGTATCACTGACGTCATTTTGAGCAAAGGAAGAGGCGCAGAACCCTCAACATATGCACAAGGAAGAGTACCTAGGGAAAGCAGTGAGGGCCTACCATCTGCAAGCCAACAAGAAAAACTTCACCTTGAGTCAAACTTTGCTGAATCATGACCTTAGACTTTAAATCTGCAGAACATTGAACAAAAAATTTCTATTGTTTAAGTCACCTAACATGTAATCATTATTCATGGCTTCTCTAGATAAGTGACATGTGAGCCAAGCCTTTCTGCTCCAGGTGTCTCTCTCTATGGCTTCTTGTATACCATATAATATGTTTAGCATTAATGCTCTGAGGACAATGACTGCATTACCCATCATTTGTATGGTGCATTCACTAATATTTCATTGGTTCACAGGTTTAAGTGAAAGTGGCCTATTAGGTAAACTGATCTTCTCATTTGAACCCAGAGCCAAAGAGGTTCATAAGCTTAGCCAGAACAGCAGAGCAAATGAGATTCCAAAGCCCTCCTCCAGGCACAGGGGTCCAGTGTTCCCAGTACTTCACTGGGGAATGTGGAAACTGAGTGTTTTACCATTATTGTTGTTAATCACCATTTCTTATTTCCATGACGTTGTATGATAGAACATTAACCACAGAAACTGAATAATTAAGACTGTGTCCTAATAGATCATGAAAAAAAATACAACATAATATGCACAAAGTGATAAAGAAACCCAAGCTTCTCAGGAAATGTGACAATGCAAACATATTTAGCCAATTTTCTTTTCTCTCACTAACTTCCTATATGAAAAAAATTTAAGTGTTATTTCCATGTGTAAAAGGGGAAATGCAAACCTATTTGTCACCATGTGCTTTTCTCTTTTGGAAGAGGGACCTATCTCAGGTGTGTGGTGGTATTGTGTTCCCCAAAATATTGTATATGCTAATAAACTTATCTGGGGTCAGAGAACAGGACAGCCACAATATTAAACATGAGGATAGGCAGTGGTATCACGCCTTTAATCCTAGCACTACAGAGGGAGAAATCCCTCTGGATCTCTGTGAGTTCAAGGCCACATTGGAAACAGCCAGGCATGGTGACACACACCTTAATCCCAGAAAGCGAGCCTTTAATCCCAGGGACTGGTGGTAGAAAGCAGAAAGGTATATAAGGCATGAGGACCAGAAACTAGAAGCATTTGGCCTGGTTAAGCATTTGGCCTGGTTAAGCATTCAGGCTTTTGAGCAGCAATTCAGCTGAGACCCATTCTGGATGAGAACTCAGGGGCCTCCAGTCTGAGGAAACAAGACCAGCTGAGGATCTGGCGAGGTGAGGTAGCTGTGGCTTATTCTGTCTCTCTGACCTTCCAGTGTTCACCCCAATACCTGGCTCAGGTTTGTTTTTATTAATAAGAACCTTCTAAGATTCATGCTACACAGGTGGCCCAAGGACATGCCTGTGTTCCTCCATCTATCAAATCACATGGGTGCAGGCAATTCACTGCTCTGTGGTAGTGATTGTACAATGTGCAAATGACAGGGACTGGAACCATCAATAAACTCATCCCTGTGAAAATGATGACAGAATCTCTTGCTATTATTAAGAGCTATTTTAAACGCTAACTCAAAAGGATGCCAACTGATGACCTTGTTGCTAGTCTCAGTAAAGAAGAAAATAATTAAATTAACATGAATCTTCAAATTCATTCTCACTTGGTAGAGGTCTGGAATTGATCATCATGGCAACATGTGAAAACTTGCACGGTGGTGCTTGGCGGTAGTAGTGTTTAGTAGGTGAATAGCACGCAAAGGTTGACAATGTCAGCTGTCATTTTTATTAAGTTTACTCAGTCAGACTCTAGACCTATAAGTTAGATCACAAAGTCTCAGGCTCCGTATATTTCAAAGTGAAGGATAATAAACACTGAAATCTCCATTAAAGAGAGACATCCTGGTGCAGTCAAGGCACACATTCATCCTAGCTGCATTCCTTGATGCCAGCTGTGTCCATGACACCACCTTAGCCTCAGTCCAGCTGTTTTTCTCACTTGTACAGTGCTCACAAGCAAAATGTGACTTGCTGTAGAAAAGTGTGAAACCAAATATTACAATAATAAAATTATCTGATCTTTTGTAGTTTATTAAATCCTTCTTGTCCTTTGTATCCTTATAGATGAATTGCTAAAGGTCTTATTAGATAAAAAACACGGACCCAGAATTGGGTTTAAAGTCTGAGAGAGATCAGAGGAATAGGAAAAGTCACAGCTAACCTCACCTCACCAACTTCGCAGCTTCCAAAGCAAGCTACTTCCTGTCTACCCACACCTATATGCCTTTCTGTTCTGTTCTCTCATTTGCTGTCTCAGCCCAGCTGCATTACTTCCTCTTCCTGCTCAGCTCTGTCACTTCCTCTCTGTTTGTACAGACCTCCAGACCTCTATGGTTAGTGCTGGGATTAAAGGCATGTATCACCATGCCTGGTTCTGTTCCCAGTGTGGCCTTGAACTCACAGAGATCCGGACAGATCCCTGCCTCCCAAGTGATAGGATTATAGGTGTATGCTACCATTGCCTAACTTCTATGTTAATATAGTGTCTGGCTTTTTCCTCTGATCCTCAGGTAAACTTTATTGGGAGACACAGTGTATTAGGGGACACAATACATCACCACATATCCTCATTAAAAAATTAATGAATTAAGAAAGGCAGTGACTATTTATTTTTTTTAAATCAAAGAGAGATGCTTAGAAGTTTAAAATGTCCAAGAAGAATCCCCGAGGACAGCCACATTTACCTCTCCATAGTGCCTTTTAGCTGCAAGTACAGTGAGTGTCATATATGTGAAAAGAAGTATTAGGCTGTGACAACTCTACATTTAAAACATTATTTTAACAAATTGAATAATAATGTGCTTACATTTATGAATGCCTGCGCACCCTAGTTTCACTGTAGCTAGATGCTATGGCGTGAAAGGAGAGCCATTCTAAATACATAAAGATGGGAAAGTACAATGCATAAAGTTGTTTGTTTTGGTTAAAAATACATATTTGCTCAGGAGAGGAGGAAGAATCCAGATCATGTAACGAGTCAGGTATTTAAATACTTCACTTGTAATTCAGATTATCTAGTGAATAGGGAGCTATGGGTGCTTCTGAGTAGGCAGTCAATGAATTTATCACTGTTAAAGTTTCAAAAAATTCTTGAATGAACCTAGATGTACACAGTTTCCTCCTCTACTTCCCTTGCCATCCTCCCCTCTCTGCTTTCTTTGTTTTCTTCCTTTCTTTGTGGTGATTAGAACTGAGTCTAGGGTATACTATATATTAATTTTACTATATATGAGTATGTATACTACATACTATTTATATAAATATATACTAAGTATGAGTCCAGTATATACTAAACATATGCCACACTGTTGTGCTGTATCCCTATTACAAGTGAATCTGTTAGAAATACACTCACTTTAAATTCCAAAGAGCATTATATATTTGAATGTATGCTGCGTGGGTTGATAATTCATACAGATATATTGTTACAATCTGACTTTTGTATCTGCTAAGGCGCGAGGTCAAGGATAAACACACACTCTCAATAAAAGTGTCTCAACATAATTGGTTAGTAATGGGTTGAAAGCAGACAATATACAAGCAGTGTTCCCAAGCTGTGTAATTTTTCTTTAGTCTATCTATCGAAGTGTGAGGGTTGTGGAGGTCTTTGACTAAACCACGTGAGAATACCTATCATGTTAGACAAGCAAAGGGAAAGTGGCACTGTGAGTTAGACAGAGAGAAAGACAGAGAGTAGCTGCCTGTAAGCAGCTACATCCATTGAGGGAGAGGCTTCTGGGGCATACACAGCTCATTGATGGGTAGTTGTTCCTTCCTCCTTCTCAATATCTTCAGGTGTACCATGTTTTGTAAAGTTTCTGGAACAGTCAGCTCTTGAGGGGGGTTTTCCTGTCCAGGTGAGTGAAAGGCTTGTTTGGATTAGCTCCGAATGGAGGAGGCAACAATTTTGTTTTTGCAACCTTATAACCTTTGGGGACAGTTTAGAATGTCATGTCTTCATTCAGGTCAGAAGTATCTTTCAGACTGCATTCTTTTGATCAAAAAATCACGGAGCAGAATAAGTTAAAAAGAATTAAAGAAACTTCAAAAAAAAAGTCTATGTAACTGCGACACTTTATCAGTAGGAAACTGATTTCTCTGTAAGGGCTTCCTTTACCCTCCTCCTTGACATGTGCTGTGTGACAAAACTGTTCCTGTGGAGACACAACTATTTACCCCAGAGAAGGAACCCACAACAGACTGAAGTATGGATATGACCAAAGTCCAACTTGGTGAACCCAGTGAGTTTTATTGGGGTTACTTACAGGAGTGTGGGCGAGGGATTACTTACATGAGCAGAAATGACTCAAAGATAGCTGCATTACCAAGGCCCACCCCAGGAAAGGTGACAGTTCACAAAAGCTGAAATCCTGTAGGACACTGCACAGCCTGAAGTTGGATAAAAGTGTCTCAGTTGGTCTAAACCTCTTCCAGGAAGCTGGGCAGGTTTCTGTTCCTTCAGGCAGCTGTTCTGGTCTCAGAGTCTTCTTTGCAGCTTGGTTTGTCCAACAGTGATTCTCAGCAGCTTTATTGTTTCCTCTTGTGGGGAGAGGGCTAGTATCTGCTCCGTTTCAGGGACTTCCTGAAGCTATTTTGAGTTGTTTCTTTTGCTCAAGGAGCTTCCCTGCAGGATGGAATGCTTCAATTAGAAGGAAACCTGTAACACCAAACAACAACACTACTTTAAAGCTTAAACAAGGGAGGAGGGTGAGAGAAGAGGGAGGGAGGAGAGAGGAGGGGAGAAAGCGAGAGGAGAGGGGGAGACAGTAGAGACAGGAGAATGTTTAAAATCCTTGTAAACATTTATTGCTTTTGTTATATAAAACAAGATATAAGACATAATTTGGCTTCCTTTTAGGATGTATAAGCAACCAACTAGCATCCATTTTCAACTGCAGAGGTCAGTAGATTATTACCAGATCCTGAGGATTTTCTCTGATCAATTTTATTTTTTATTTTTTTGATTTAACAAATGTAGGAACCATAACAACTATTTATGCTTGCTTATTCTTCCTCTTCCTTGTCTTCCCTGTCTTGAGTATGTCCTAGGATGGGTGCCCTCTTCAACCCATTGAAAAGCACTGAATTGCTCGAAGGTCAATCACAAGGTCTTTCAACAGAAAGTGGGTAGGCTGATGGGAAGGAGGGACTGGAGGGATGGCTCAGTGGTTAAGGTCACACACCGCTTCTGCAAAGGACCTGAGTTTGGTTCCCAGCATCCACACCAAGCTGCTCAAAACCGTCTATGACTCTAGTTCTAGGGAGGTCAGATACCCTAGGCCTTTGAAGGCACCTGCACTCATGAACATATATCCCCAAATCCACATACTTAAAAATAAAATAAAATGGATGGAGATGGGAGTGAGGAGAGGGGAGAGGGCAAGAGACTAAGGGAAAGATAAGATGGAGCATGACTTCCCTGGCTCTTCATGATTAAAGTGTGCATAGGCATCCTGGAGAGCTTCCTATGATTATTTTTACTATTTTCTACTGTTAAACTGTTTGTCCTGAAGCTTATTATCATAACTTCTGATCATTTTTGGATACTTAATAAGTTAAAAATGTACACTATTTACTTTTGTTCCCGGGTCAGTAGGAATCCATTTTCAAAAGCGCAACATGAAGCCACTGTCTGCAAACCTTCTGTGACGGGCAGCGACTCTGCTTCATGTTGAGACACTTTCACTCCCTGCTTAGACACATCACCTCTGCTTTGATTT
Organism: Peromyscus nudipes; assembly: GCA_902168325.1. Taxonomy (NCBI): domain Eukaryota; kingdom Metazoa; phylum Chordata; class Mammalia; order Rodentia; family Cricetidae; genus Peromyscus; species Peromyscus nudipes. The sequence goes on from CABHPH010149892.1 coordinate 27,182, forward strand.
GTTTCTAGCATTCTGCATAAGTAATGGTTTGGCTAAATGAGAAGGAAACTTGAATGCATAGACAGATTATATGACCTTCCCAAGATCAACACACTTGTCATTGACAAATGTGCTTTCGATCTCATTTCAGAAACTCCAGGTTACTTTTCTGTGCTAGTTCATTCCTTCTCCCCACACAACTGACTTCCCGGGGAGAAGTGAAGGTATATACAATGTTTGGAAAATAAGGGCAACATTTGTCATCAGAAGCACGACTAGAAAAGCGGGGCTAAGCTACCATGCTTTAAAACATTACAGACTGGCAGCTTAAATTGTACTTCTTGCAATGCTTCTAACCCTAAGGAGATAACGGCGAGTCGTCCTTTCTTCTCTAGAAATATATCATCAATTACAGACAGAAAATAGTTTGCCACCGTAAAGAAAAGCTCCCCATAGGATCTGCTGTTTTCCAAGGCTAGAGTTACTAAAGAAAATAAATGAAAAATCAGGAAATTTCTCTTGTATTTGGTTTCAAATAATGTATTTTGTTATATTTCCCCCTTTCCTCGCTACCTTAAGTGGCAGAAAGAAAAACACCCATCCAAAAACTGGAAGAACAAATACTGTGTGGGTCTTGGGTCAATGTAAAGTTAGAAGACAGGGCGTCCTTCCTCAGCTTCAGAAAGGAGTGGGAGTTTCATTGTGGAGGACTACATAGACCTGTTTCAAAAAACAACAACAAAAGCAAACATGCATAGAGATAGAACACTCAATTAGAGAATGCTTACGGGGTATATTTTATGGAACATTGATTATTTTTCATATTATATTCCTTTTTGCCTTGCCTTGAATTCATAATTTTTCTGCCTCCATCTGAATCACCTGACCCAGGTACCTTTTATTCCTTTTAAACATTCATTACTTTTGTTATATAAAACAATAAAAAAATCTGAAATACTACTGTTATAATATCATTAACACGAATATTAAAGTTAACAAAATATTACTATCAATGTTAAAATTAAATATATAATGTTTTCTAAGTGTATTAGCAAATGGTGAGCCTAGAGGTACACAGGGATGTTTTGAGAGGCCGAGCCAAGGTAGGTTGGCACTAATCATGGCTCCTGGTGTGCCCTCACAGTGTAGAATAGGTCCATGTGTCATCTCCAGTCTCCTGTATCAGCTCCTCACTATCTTTATGTGGGGTGGAGTGGCCTTCATAATTTCACCAATAGGGTAGCTTTGCTGCTCAGTAGCCTGGACCCCAGGTCTGCTGGCTCTTCTGATTTATTTTCCCATTTCTGCTTCTTGCCTCTCTTCCATTCCCACCAGGACAGTGCATTTCTTCAATGCCCCATCAAAATTATTGCCATAGTATGTGCACTGATTTCTTTGCCTTCAGAATGTTGTCCAATAAGTGTCTATTTTTATCACCAGACAGGTTGTCTCTTACACACACACACACACACACACACCCCATATATTATATATTTGCTATTACATACCTCTGCTAAAAACTTGCATGAAGTTTCCATTTTTCCACACCTCTGCTCTTTTTATCCACATCGCAGCTCTTTTGATCCTCTTAGGTCGTGTCTTACCATGTGACAATTCCAGTTAAGCAGTTTTGCTGTCTCTTGTGCATGTGAATCAGTCATAATTGCATGTCTCAACTCTGGTTAGTTCTAGTCTGGTACCTAGAGATGAATTCTCATCTGTTTTCATTTTGCTCAATTATGAATGATCTTTGGTCTGGCGCAGTTTCCATTTTCATCCTCACAGGCTGATTGACAAGTCCAGCAGACAGCCCATTCTGCTGACTCACTTGCTCATCAGTAGCATCATCCAGGAATGTCTTCAGGGCAGGCGACTTGAGTCACTTTCCCCACACTGGGATGGTGGCATTCTCATGTAAGGAGTGAAGACTGACTTTTCTAGAGACATAACTTGATGGGCTCTTTGGCACAGTAGTGACTCTTGAACAGCTAATAAAATAACAACGTCAAGTTGGTCTTCAAAATTGTCATAAAATATTGAAGTAGAGATGATCTGAGGTCTGATGTAGGAGAGACTGGAGATATTGGAAGAGCTGAAGAGATAAGAGGATCTGAAAAAAAAAAGCAGAACTGTGGACAGTGTCTAGTCACTGCACTGAAGTCAGCCCAAGAACGTAAGAACTCAGTTTTAAATGAGTGGCTGTCCTATCTTGTAGAACTCTTGTGCTCAGCCTACACTGAATCCCTAGTAAAACTGTAACTCACAGTTTCCCCGTTTCAGTCATGATGTGAAGGGATCTGGTGTGGCCAGATGGGAACAAGGTTGTGCAGACCAACGGCAGAAGCTGTTTCAGTGGGATGATTCCATGTGTGAGGCTGTAGCAGGGAGATGATTTCCTGTGAGTGGTGAAAGCGTTGCCATAGAAAACTGAACCATATGGAAATTTGGAGCGAGACATCACCAATTATTCTATGCTTCTGGAGTGATGACTGCATCATCATAGTGTGTGGAAATGAATTTAAATAGTAAAGACAATGGAGTGCCAAAAAGTTGGAGGTAATTGTCCATGGATGATCACCTTGTGACAACTGTATCACTTTACATTTGTGACAGTTTCACATCTGTCAGCATCTTCTGCACAGTATTATCATCTTGTTGAGGGGACAAAGAGATCTCACAACCTTTTTAAATTTGTCCACAGCTGCTGCCTTAGGTCACAAGCTTAATAATTACATGTGAGTTGTAGTAAATTAAATTGATGGGACTTGTTCTCTGTAATTGTGAGAAAGCACATTAAATATTGTTATGATTACAAAATATGATATGTGAAGCCAAATGCTTTGATGGAATAGAACTAACTTTTAAAGACTTTCAGAAAAGAGCCACTGAAATGTATTAGGAAAACAAGTGAAATGATCTGATCAGAACTAAGTAAAATAAAACTATGTTCTCTGTACTTTAGTAGAGAATAGGCCTAGAATTTCATTTTTCTTGCTGTTAAATTATAGTTCAGAGAGTTTAAATAAGTCATGATCTAGGATTCTTCTGGCGTTGTCCTTCTCTGTTGGCTATATAACAAGATAAGTTATGTAAGGAAAGAGGAAGGTTATTCATTGAGCTTCCAGTCCATGCTTGTTTAGGATAGAATAAATTATATCATGAAGTGTGGAAAGGGCAGCTAGCTAAGAGATGGGGAAGCTTATAATTCCTACTATTCAGCAGTTATTCTGTCATTTTAAAATTATGATTTAGGATAGGAAACTAATGTATAGGACGATATAGTTCAACTCTTATCTTGCCCAAAAAGGCAGTTTGAGGGATTCATGACTCCTCGAGTTTACTCCCTAGTCTTCAGAGGCTGAAGTCAGAATGTAAATGGGTGGGAAGACTATAGTCAGGTAGAAAAAAAAGGCTACCCACTAAGTATGACCCTCCCGTTGCCTCATGGTCTCTGAACTTGTGAAACTGGAAAAGTGGAGACCTTTGTCGTGGGCAGTGCTAGTAAGTGACTGAGAACATCTGACAGGCCTTGTGCTCATGAAGCTGGATCTAGGTAGTGAGCACTTGAAGGCAGGAATTTCCACGCTGATTAAAAATAATAGTTATTGGAAATTTCCATCTCAATGTGCTGCCTACTGGTGTTGTGGACACACCCAGTGCATTTCCTAGAACATTCCTCCCTCCCTTCTCCCACCCTTCTCTTCTCCCGCTCTTTTTCTTCCCTTTTCTCAACACTCCCCCTTCCCTTTCTCCCCTTTTACCTTCTCCTTCTCTCTCTCCTTCCATCTTTTCCCTTGTCCTTTTCATTCCCTTTCTTCCTCTCCCATTCTTCTTCCTTTCATCCCTCCTCCCCACTTTCTTTTTAAGATTTTTTTAAGTTGAGACAGAATAACTGTGTAGCCACCTAGCCTCTAGCTTGCTATGTAGTTGAGGATGATCTTAAACTCCCAGTCCTGCTGTTTTTGCCTCCCAAATGCTTGGATCACAGGTATGTACCAGCATGCTCGGCCTAGCAGCACTGTTCTTAACAAAGTACTTGAAATGAGTATTAGCCATCTGTTATATTGATTGGACAAAAAGCAGCTATGCGGAGTAGCATAAGTTGTCAAAATACAAGAATAGAATTAATAACTGGCAAATTAAATTACAATGCCTTTTCAAATATCCCTCTGTAACTCTGCTTTTGGTGCTGATGAGTTTCTTGATTATCAGGTATGTATGCTTTCCAGAAACACTTCAGTTTGATTGCAAAGGAGGACAAAAGATTCAGTATGTGTGAGGGGATCTAGGAAAACCGCTTGATGTTCAATATCTTGATCTCTAGTGAGAACACACGACAGTTTATGTGTGAGTGCATATGTGTATAATGTGTGCATGTTGTGTGTGTGTGTTTATGTTTCACATCATGCCGCAGTGTGGAGGTCAGAGGACATCTTCAGGTGTCAGTCTTCACCTTTCACCTGGTTTAACACCCGGTCTCTTTGTTGTTCATCACTGTATATGTCAATTTCCAAGTGTTCTCCTACCTCATCATGGGACCACCGGGATCACTGGTGTGTTCTACTGCACCCAGCTTTATAAACATTCTGGGGATCTGAATACAAGTCTGCACACTTGTGGCAAGCCCTTTATACATTGAGCCATCTCTCTCATGCAGAATACATTCATTTTACTTATTCATTTGCTCAGTGTTTCTCAGAGTAAGAACTTACTAAACAGCAGATTGTGCAATGGTGTTGACCTTATGACAGTGAATAGTATGGTCCTATCAGGCTCTTTGACTTACAATTGCTGTGATGAAACACTATGACCCCAAAAAGCAACTTTGGGAGGAAAGGGTTTACTTGGCTTATAGTCACAGTCTATTGAGAGAAGCCAAGGCAGGAATTCAGACTGGGTGGGAACCTAAAGGCAGGAGCTGATACAGATGCCATGAGGGTTGCTTCTTATTATCATGGTCTTCATGGCTTGCTTTCTCATAAAACCCAGGACAACCAATCCAGGGGTGACACCACCCACAGTGGGATGGGCCCTTACCCATCATTACTCATTAAGAAAATGCCCTTGTGGTGGTTTGAAAGAAAATGGCCCCTAAAGGGAGTGGTACTATTAGGAGATGTGGCCTTGTTGGAAGAAGTGTGTCACTGTAGGGATGGGCTTTGAGGTCTTTTTTTTCAAGCCTCATTTAGTGTGACAATCAGTTGACTTCCTATTGCTTCTGAGTCAAGATGTAGGACTCTCAGCTCCAGTACCAGATCTGCCTGCATGCTGCCATACTCCTCACCATGATAATAATGGACTGAACCTCTGAAACTGTAAGCTAGTTACCCCTAGTAAATGCTTTCCTTATAAGAGTTGTCATGGTCATGGTGTATCTTCACAGCAATAGAAAATCCAAACTAAGACAGCTATACAGGCTTGCCTACAGCCTGATCTTATGGAGGCATTTTCTCAATTGAAGTTCCCCTTTTCTATTCATAATCTTGGTACAATAAGCTGTCTGCTCTCACATAATGAGAATGATTAAAGAAAATGTTAAGTTCTTGTTAATCTCTAACTTTTTTTGGTTGTTTCTCTTATAGCACATGTTTAATTCTAGTAGGATTCTCATTCTAAAATGAACATGATGAAATTAAAATATGACCATATTCATCCACCCACTGCTCTTTTTGTAGATAATAACAATTACATGTTTGTTTTATCTTATTTATTATTTAACACATGATTTTGATACCTTGACTGTTCACATACTATGTTGAATTTTATTACTCCTGGTAGACTACTGTTAAATACATTGCTCTTAATTAGCTTTTAAACTGCTTAGATGAGCATTGTGGATTAAATACACAGTATACTTATTTCACAGTGGCATGAGAACAGCTATTAAACAGCTCTAGCAAAGTGATTACACATAAGAAGCAATTTTTGCTTTATATTTTAAAGGCCATTTGTTCATTGAAAAACTTCTGTGTACTTTATTAGTATCTTCTCCATCCTGTTTGAGTTATCACACTATCCTATCAACAGGCATGCAAAGGTTTCCCTGTATGTTCACAGTTCTAGAGGAAGTGCCATCTAGATGCACGGTGCCCTTTAAAGTACACTACAACAGTAGGAAACAAGACCCAGGGTCAAAACTATGATCACGACTAGTTAAAATTCTTGATTTTCAAAGTACATTTTCAAAATACACATGCTTCTTTAGGCAAAATGTCCTTCCTTATTCTAAGGGCAAACTTTTTTTTGAAGTCTCTTAATTTTATCTCCTGAATCTTTAGTGGCTATTCTATAAATATTCTCATGTTCACCAGGACTTGCTTTATCCCATGTATTTTATTTGTTTGTTTATTCATTTGCTGTAAGTTAAATGTGTTGAGTACCAAGTATTTACTAGTGGAAAGAGAAAATGGCAGATAATCATTCCACATATCAAGATTTATTGATGGTCCTCCCATCTCTTTATGTTATGGTCAGCATGGTTTGTGTGACCCTTCCACAGAGACACAAAAGAAGTCACCTGTGAAAGCTGCATTGTGGAACTGGCATTTGAACCTGGGCCCGGAGGCTGCAGAGCAGTATGGCCTCTGTCCAATGATAGATCACAGCTAAATGTGTGGAGGAGGAGGAGCTATAACAACGTAAAAGTATATGTAGCTGTAAGTTTCTCTGGTCCCTCCTGACCCAGCAGTCTCACAGTTGCTTATAAAATAATTACACAAAGGCTTATATTAATTACCAATTCTATGGCCTATTCCATCAGGCTTTTAGCTGGCTAGCTATTACAACTTAATTCAGCCCATTTCTATTAATCTATGCATTGCCACATGGCTTACCTGTACTTTTACATCTTGCTTCCCCTGGTGGTGGCTCACAGCATTTGTCCCACTCTCCTTTTCTTATGCTCTCTCTCCAGTTGGAATGTACCACCACACCTTATTCTGCCTCCCCATTGGCCAAACAGATTTATTTGTAAACCAATCAGAACAATGCATATTCACAGCATAAAGAAAAAAATCCCACAGCACTTCCCCTTTTATGTCTAATCAAAAAGAAAGGTTTTAACTTTAACATAGTAAAATTACATGTAATAGAAGAGTTATCAAGCAAGAATTACAGTTACAATATCTAATCTATTTGTATTTGGCAAAAATAAGGATAATATTCTATAATCTGTCCTATGTTTGTGAGTCTAAAGTTTCATATCTAATTTAACTTTTATTATAACCAAGGAAAATTATAACTATCTAGTCTTCAATTACATCAAAGACCCCAGAAGGATATAATATTATCTGAGTAAACAGGAAGTGCATTGCAAGTAATTTCCATAATTCTAGAAATGACAGAGACATCTGGCTGCCTGGACAGTCATCCAAGTTCCTCTGCAATGCTGGGGCATCCATCTTCAGCCTATAGACCTAGAGTCTCTGGTAGACTTTTTTTGTGAAGCAAGAAATTTGAAAGATTGTCTTGCCTATTGTCAAAGTTCATCAGTTGCTTTTCTCTGTGTCCTGCAGAATGTCTGGTAGTCTCCCTTGTGAAACAGGAACCTGAAGAACCATCTCATCCTGTATAGGCAAAGTTTAGTGGTCATTTTCCTGTGGGTCCTGCATGTCTAGTATATACAGCATCCTGTCAAGCAGTCGATGCAAAGACACTTTTTCACCTAGTGGCTAACTTTTGCCACAAAGAAAGTAAACTCCATAATGAGTTTCTTTGATACCTATCATTCTCTTTGAAGTAATTGGTGCTGCCAGGAGCAGACATGTCGCACTGTCCAGGAAAGTCTAAGTTCTTAAAACAGTTTAAATGATATATTCTGTAGATCTTTGAAGTGTTTGAAGATTATCTACCTAATTGATTTCTTCCCATTTTTTTTGTTTGACTTTTCCTCGATTTCTTTAAGGGAATTTTTCATTTCTTCTTTTAAGATCTCTAATATCTTCTTAAAGTCATTTTTATGGTAGATATCTTCTGTTTCTTCTGTGTTGGGATGTTCAGGTCTTGCTGATATAGGTTCTGTTGGAGCCATATTGGTTTTTATGTTGTTGACTGTATTTTTACACTGGCGTCTACCCATCTCTTTCTCCACTTGGTGCAAGCAGTATCTGTGTCTGAGGGAGTCTCTCTTGGTCTGATTGATACTCTTGATCCAGTGGGAGCTCTTGGTCTAGTCGATGCTGATGGATTTTTGTCTTAGGCAGCAGCTCTTAGTCCAACTGGCGCTAGTGGGCTCTGTCTCAGGGAGTAGCTGCAGTTTTAGCGTGTGGTAGATGGTGGTAATCTGACCTGTCTGCAGGAGGTCTGCCTGACAACTGGCCTCTTAGTCCAGTTGGGTGCTGGCAGGCTCTGTCTCAGGGAACAGTTGGAGTCTCGGAGGGTAGGTGGGATTTGGGGGAGGTGGGGCTTGGGTTACAGGGTCTGATGGGAGATGGGGGTAGTCTGACCTGTGTGCAGGAGGTCTGCCTGTCAACTGGCCTGAAACTGGAATGGCAGTGGGTGGTGGTGTAGGGGCGCAGGGTTGTGCCCCTGGGCCCAAAGCCTAGGGGCTGGGGTGTTCAGGTATGAGGATAAAGACTCACCTCTTAGTCCAGTCGGGTGCTAGCAGGCTCTGTCTCAGGGAACAGTTGCAATCTCGGAGGATGGGTGGGATTTGGGGCTCCTATCTAATTGAAATATATCTTTGTATACCTAAAAAACTTAACTAACATGACTACAAGTTGGAATATCATAGATGACTAATTATTATTCTGTATTTCTCAACTAAACACTACAATTTCAAATGAGCTGCACAAACATAATATCCCAAACAGGAGTAGAAATATATATAGTATAACAAAATCAACTTCAAATTTACATCAATAAACCAAAATCCATAGCAACGTAAAACTTTTCAAACAAGTGGTTGCTCATTAAAAGTAGGTTTAATAATCTACCCTTTTATTTTATCCTATCTATATATTCTTTTCCTTTTTAGAAAGAGATTGCATTTATAATCAACCCCCTTTAAATAAAAATAAACATTTATAAACAATATTTTGGGATTTGGGCGTAGCTTCTCATGCTACTTCCCACTGATTGGGGACACTGGCAATCTTATGGGGATCCTGAGAAAATTCAACATAATGGTCAAGTCCTGGGAAGACTGGCTATAACCTTTGTTGATAGATATCATCTGTCAAGGTTCAGGAGGTCTCACTTGATCAAATCTGGTCCATGTTAATCTGGAACAAATCCATAGCCTCTTGCTTCCTGTGGAAACAAAAGCAGAGCCTACTTTTCAAAGTAACATATCCTTAGACCCAAATTTTATATTCAATATATCTATATCTATCTATCTATCTATCTATCTATCTATCTATCTATCTATCTATCTATCTATCTATCTATCTATCTATCTATATACTGGTTTAACTCAGCAGCCTTTACAATCAAATGTCTCTTTCCAGTTAAAAATCCCAAAGACAACATAATCCAGACTCTCTGTGTAATTTTCATCCTTATGTGGCTTAACTTTTATATTACTTTTACTGTCTCTTTAAAGCTTTATTTTTTAAAACAATTTCTTTAGATAACTGCATGTATTTCTTTTTTTCCCCTCTCTTTCAAGCCTGCATACATTTTTACATACACTGTAAACTGTTTAGAGTTTTATTCCATCTGAATCTGTCTTATTGCGAATCTATAATCCTTCTCTACCAGGAGAGATTTTAAACTGTTAAGCTTCGAGGTGATTTTGGCTGTTGACTCCACCCCCCCTCAGCTTCCCAACATGGAGGAGGTAAGTTCACTGCCAGCTCTGAGATCCATGCTCACTGCAGAGTCTGGGAAACAGTGGCTCTATGCCTCCATCCATTTCTGTGTCTGCTGCTATTAGGAGGTATGACATATTTAAAAGACGAGGCCTAGTGAAAGGACCTGGGGTGACTAGGGGTGTGCACTGAGGTGGCTGGATGCTGCGTGCTCTCTCTCTCTACCTCTCTCTCTTTCTGCTTTTCAGCTGGGGTGAGGTGACCAGTTCTGCTCTGCTGTCCTCTCTGCCATGTGTTCTGCTAGATGTAATCCCCAAAGAAGCAGAGCTCGCTGACCGGACTAGAGCCTCTTCACTGAGCCAAAATCAATATTTTCTCCTTTTAAATAGTTTAACTCAGTCATTTTGTCATGGTGGCAAAAAGCCAACTCACACAAATAGCATCAAAGCAAAGGGTTGAGAACAGGGCCTGCTGCCTATGCAGTGCCCACCCATGCTTGCGTGTATTCGCAATTCTCCTGTGTGTGGTCACTCAATCCTTCATGACTACATGCTGAAAACCCAGTTCCATGTCTCATCTGTGGTGTCAGATACATATGTCTCTGTAACTGATTCATTTGTATTTCACGGCCTCCTCAAGTGGCTAATTCTTTCTACCTAAATTCTACCTCCTTCTGCAGCCTTGTGAAAGGCTGACATGCTCTGCCAAACAACCTTGGGACTATGAGGAACTCCATAACACTGTCGCCCATGGGGCCTCTCTTTGTAGATGTTGGCACACCACAGTGGCCGGGAGTCCTGCAGGATGCTATCTCTGGGATTCGATAGGAAAAGGACACATTCCAACTGTTGGTATTTTAACCCTCACACTATAGGAGATTCTGTTGCTTTCTCTTTCTTCTTTTGAGTGCCCACAATCCCATTTCATCCATGAATCTCTATTATTATTCTCGTTGAAGCGTCGCTGCTGGTTCAGAGGGATGTCTCTCACACTGTTACAGTAAAATCTTACTTCAAGGTCCCCCCAAGTGTGTTCTTTTCGGCATTCTCTTTGTGCTTTGTCTCCTTCAGCATCTGGCCTTTTGAGACTCACATACCATTCCTTGAAGCTATTGCCTCACTATGTGCTTCTAAGATGAAGTTTGAAATCCAGAAGTTGTGTTTTTCCCCTCTGCATACTGTTTGACAACCCTCTTCTAAAGAGTAAGACTATATATGTGTGTGTGTGTGTGTGTGTGTATCTGCTGAGTGAAAAAGGATGGCAACCAAAAGCTCCCTCAGGTAACAATCCATATGCTGTGGCACACATCTCTGTCTGCCACCATGCCCTCTTGAACCTCGTAATTCCAGCATATGCTGAGAAGGCGTCATTCCAAAATCCTGGGGAAAATTCCTTTGAAACATTTGCTTTCAGAGCCCCGAATTTAAATGTAAATCCCCAAGCAAATGATGTATTTGGAATGTGTTGGATACACAGCTCTGCCACATCTTTTCAAGGCATGTATCCACGCGAGGCTCGTGGTTTTTTCTGTAGTTTGTGTCTTTGGAAGTTCACATATCCAGTAACTGAGCTAAAGTTATTACAACCTGTCTTGATTTCTTTACTGTCTACAATCATTCACTGGGCTCTTAATTCATGTAAGAAGCCAAAAAATGCAATACTTGGGCAGAATGTCTCCATAGTATGATGCTGTCAAAATTAAGAACAAAAAAAGAGGAAACACTGTCTAGTGCAACAGGAGCATCGAAGACATTAGATGTTTTTGTTCAGTTCTTTGAAATCCTGAAGACATATTTCATGTTTAAGCCATGAAGGAAGACTGAATTCAGATCAAAGAGAATTTTAATGCCAGACTCCCTTATAATTTGACCATGAGAAGCAATATTTAAAAAGCACTCCATTTGTTGTCAAGGATTGCAATCTGACCAAAATTATGGAATGTTTTCCTCTCTTCAAAGATTGCCTGATCTGCTGATGAACTTCAGAATGCTGATGCCAGCTTGCTTTCTCACAAGTCAAAACTGACCATGCCCAGATACAGCCAGTCTCATATGAGAACGGTTAACAATTCCTTTTAAAAAGTAGTTTCAAAACATGCAGAGTGACTTCTAATCCCCTAGCATTCCCGTTGGCTCTCTTCATTATTGCTAACTATTCTGGAGGTGTGTGGCAAGGCTGAATTGTGTAAATGTTAAGGTCTAGAAAGTACACTCGTGACATCAGGACTACAGTTATTTCTTTAGCTAGAAAGTTCTGTCATCCATGCTTTAGAACTCATCAAAGGTTTTGACAAGTCAAGTTGGAGTTTATGAAACTGTTCCAAATTACAATAATTCTCTTCTATCTGACATCTCAGTGTTCTGACTAACAAGACTTGGACCCCCTGTGGTGGTATTATGTTCCCCAAAATATTGTGTACCCTAATAAACTTATCTGGGGTCAAAGAACAGAACAGCCACTAGATACAGAGGCTAGAAAATGGTGGCACTCACACCTTTAATCCTAGCATTCCAGAGGCAGAAATCCCTCTGGATCTCTGTGAGTTCAAGGCCACATTGGAAACAGCTAGGCATGGTGACACACACCTTTAATCCCAAGAAGTGAGCCTTTAATCCCAGGGAGTGATGGCAGAAAGCCCAAAGGTATATAA
>CABHPH010149893.1:0-22877 GCA_902168325.1 Peromyscus nudipes
TTTAAAGAAGAGCGGCTCATACAGCTTGTGGTTCTGGAGGCTAGAAAGTCCAAGGGCACAGAAGCAGTATCAGGAGGTGACAACACACGGCAGATTGTGTCAAGCCGAGCAGGTACATTTAAAAAGAGGAGAAACGCAAGGGTTGCTTTGCTTTTTTGTAGTCTGCTGATGTAGGAACAAACCCACCCCTGAGGCCAACCTAGTAGTTTCACTTTCTAACCTAATCACCTCTCTACTGAAGAGTCCACACATGGAGTCATCACATCAGTCCAAGGCAGGGCCAGGAACCACACTCAGACGTCCAGCCTCAGCACTACAGAGGATCCTGCAGTCCCTGGCTCTCGGCACATGGCCCTCTCAGCAGTGTATCGGTTCAAGCCCACCTGCACAGCGGCCTTCCGGGAGTCACATACGCTGATATCAGTGCGTCAGGTCTTCTGTGTAACTCTCACCACAGACTCTGAAATAACCCCAATGCTTGGCTTCAAATGTTATTTCCTTGCTCTGGTCTGGGAGGACTCTGCCTGTGAGAAGGCCCACTGGACACGAGCCCATCTGAGGCTGTGGCAGATTAGCCCACCTCATATTAGATCCTCTGGCCCTCTTGTCTGCTGTCTGAGAAAAGTCCCTTCTGCCCACTTAGAGAGAGGAAGGAGTGTCCCTGCAAGCTCATTCCATTTGGATCTATGTTGCCTCATCGTGTGTGGGGAATTACGGTGTAAAATTGTACTAGTAGGTGAGTCTGGGGCCAGAGAGACAGCCCAGTCCATAAAGAGCTTGCCACACAAGCATAAAGACCCGAGTTTGAACCCCAAGTCACATTTCAGTAAATGGTTGAAACACTGTTCAGCATTCTTAGCCATCAGGGAAATGCAATTGAAAGCCTCTGAGATGCCGTGTCACCCCATTCGGAATGGCTGTCATGAGGGAAATGGATGACAACCGAGGCTAGAAATGATATGAGGAAAACAAAAACATGCATATGCACTGCTGGTGGGATGTTAACAGCTGTGGCCTGTGGTGATATGGTGTTCCCCAAAATATTGTGCACCCTAATAAACTTATCTGGGGCCAGAGAACAGAACAACCACTAGATACAGAGGTCAGAAAATGGTGGCACTCACACCTTTAATCCTAGCATTCCGGAGGCAGAGATCCATGTGGATCTCTGTGAGTTTAAAGCCACACTGGAAACAGCCAGGCATGGTGACTCATGCCTTTAATCCCAGGAAGTGAGGGCAGAAGGCAGAAAGGCATGTAAGGTGTGAGGACCAGGAACTAGAGGCTGGTTAAGCTTTTAGGCTTTTGAGCAGCAGTTCAGCTGAGATTCATTCTGGATGAGGACTCAGAGGCTTCCAGTCTGAGGAAACAGGATCAAATAATAAATATGAAAATAATGAATATTACAGAAGCAGTGATAATGGAGTAATATTATAAATCAATAAGGAGGAATTTGGAAAACTCATAAATAGTTGGAAATTAAGCAATATTATATTGAACAACTAATACATCAAATAGAAAATTTGCAAAGAATTTCCTAAAACATCTCAAGATAAATGAAAATGGAAACACAATGTACCAAAACTGATGAGCTGCAGTAAAGTTCAGTGGTAAGAGGGAAGTTCATAGCAATAAATTATTCTATCAAAAAGGAAGAAATCTCTCAGCTAAACAGCACTACACTTGGGAACCTGAAAAGAAATGATAGACTAAGGCTGAAAGGAAGGGAATAATAAAGGCTAAGATAGAAATCAATGGAATAGAGATGAGCAAGGCAATAGAAAAGATCTGCAGAACTCAGTGTTCATTCTTTGTAAAGCTCAACCAAATCAACACACTTTACCTAGACTAATAAAAGCGAAATCAAAAATAGGAGGAGGAGATGTTACAGCTGATACCGTGGAAATTTAAAGGACCACAGAGACTCCCATGAAAGATTGTGTGGCTGTAAATCAGACAACCCAGAAGAAGCAGATAAATTCTTAGAAGCATGTGATCCATCAAGACCAAATCAGGAATAGAAATCCAAGCAGATCAATTATGAGCAAAGGAGTTGAATCAATTGTAGAAATTTTTACATCAATGAAAATCCCAGAAACAGATGACCCTACTGTTTAAAAAACCTACTACACATTTACAGAAGCAGCTACACTTCTCAACCAGAAAGAGAACGAACGCTATGAATTCAGTGTAGGTCAACATTGACCTTATGTGAAAACAGGGCTGCAGAACAGTAAGAAAACAAAACAAAATACCGATCAATAAATCTGATAAAAATAAAATTTAAAATCAGCATAGTGTCAAACTACATCTAACATCACATGAAAAAGACTGTTCATTCTCTCTTTTGAAAACAAACAGGGAAATAAATCAGAAAAAATAAACCGATAAACAAAGAAAAGAAAAAGAAAATGAAAAACAAAAACAAAAGAAGTTGGGGAGTGAGGAGGATATAGAAGGAAATAAGGGAGGAGAAATCGTGAAGAGAATATATTGTATGAAAAAATTATTTACAATAAAATTAAAATTAAAAATTAAAGAAAAAAGAAACGGGGGGGTGGGGGGGGGAGGGGGAATCATTCACGATGACCAAGCACATATACTCCTTAGATTCAGGGATGCTTCATGATGTGTTAACAAAGGTGATTCACCATATTAACAGGATGAGGAAAATATGAATATCTTGTCAGATTTAATTACAAAATTTAAAAAAAAATATTTTTTTAAATCCTCAACAAATTTGGTTTAGAGGGATAAACTTCAATACTATAAAGGACATGCACAATAAATCCATACCCAACATATTGAATGGAGATAAAAAAAAAATGTAAGTCCCTCTTCTAAGGTCCAGAACAAGGTTCCGACTGTCATCACTTCTATTCACCAATCTCCTGGTTTCCCTTCTTTATGGTAATAAAAATAATCTGACAAAGAAACAACTTAGGGAAGAAAGAATTCACAATTCCAAGTTAAGAGTCCATTATTGCAGGCACTTAAAGCATCAGAGCCACAGTTAAAATCAGGGAGAAATAAGCACAAAGATCCTTGCTTCTTGGCTTGCTCTTGGCTAGCTTTCTCCTTTTCTATACTGAACAAAAACCCTTGCCTAGGGAATAGTGCCACCCACCATGGGCTGGGTCTTCCTATATCCATTAACAATCAAAACAACCCCCACGGGCCATCCAGACGTAGACAATTCCTCATTTGAGACTTCCTTTTTGCCTGGTGGTGGTGCATGCCTTTAATCCCAGCACTCGGGAGGCAGAGGCAGGCAGATCTCTGTGAGTTCGAGGCCAGCCTGGGCTACCAAGTGAGCTCCAGGAAAGGCTCCAAAGCTACACAGAAAAACCCTGTCTTTAAAAACAAAAAAAAAAAAAAAAAAAAGACTTCCTTTCTAGGTAATTTTAGCATTAAAGATCATTACCAGAGTAATCAACTGAGAGGAAAAAAAATTAAAAGGACTCCAGAAATGAAAGGAAGAGGTGGAATTGGTGGAATTGTCACTGTTTGCTGACAACATGGAGACACACACACACACACACACACACACACACACACACACACACACACACATATATAACTGTATATGAAACTGCAGCAATACCATATAAAAGCCTGTTAGAACATATAAATATACAGTAAAACGTCAGAATGTGAAATCAGCACACAGAAGTCAGTAACTAACTTCTCCCTCCCTCTGTTTTCCTCTCTCTCTCTCTCTCTCTCTCTCTCTCTCTCTCTCTCTCTCCCCCTCCTCCTCTCCACATCCTCTTCTCACTCTTTCTCTCTGACATATGGTCTCTTTGTAGAGCACAGGCTGACCTCCAACAACCAGATCTCCTGCCTCAGTGTTAGAGGTGTATTTGCACCTGTCTTTCAGCAATGCTTCATTGCACCAACAATCTGGAAAAAGAAATGAAGAAATCAATGGTATTCCCAATAGCAACAGAAAAATTCTTAGGATGAAATTTAATAAAAGAAGTGAAAGATATGTACTATCTATGGGAAACTGTAGGGCAACGATAAGGAAATTGAAGAGGACAGAAACGGAAACGTAAATATAAGTATTCATACAGAAGAAGAACTGACCCGGCTAAAATGGGCAAGTCACTCAAAGCAATCTCTCAGACTAAGTAAAAGACGAGGTTCATGGCCCCTGAGCAATGACACATAAGGTTGACCTTTTGCCCTCACAGGCATGTGTACACACGTACATGTGTACCAACACATATGTGCGCATAGGCACATATGCACGTATGTGCGTACATGTACATGCATGTGTACACACACACACACACACACACACACACACACACACACACACTAGGGTTTCTGTTGCTTTGATAAAGCACGGTGACCCAAAACAGCTTGAGGAGGAGAGGGTTTGCTCCAGCTTACAGCTCTCAGGTCACTGTCCAATCCTGAAGGAAGTCAGAGCAGGAACTTAAGGCAGGAATTGAAACAGAAGCCACCACGGAGGGGTCCTTCCTGGCTTGCTTCTCACTGTTTGCTCATGCTGTTTTCTCTTACAGTACTCAGGACTCCCCGCTTAGACTGTCACTTCCCACAGTGAGCTGGGCCCTCCCTCATCATCCATCAGGTTTTCCCACAGGCCAGTCTTATGGAGGCATGTTCTCAATTGAGGTTTCCTCTTCCAAAAAGACTCTAGCTAGTGTCACGTTGACACAGAACTAGCCAGGACACATCCTGAAACTATCTTTCTCACTAGTAGATTTCTAAAATCTTAAAGTCTTTATGGGCCTACCAAACAATTTAATTAGCTAACACATCTGAAGCAAAAAGAAAAAAAGCTTTCAGAAGTGTCTCAGTAAAAAGCCTATTATAAAACCTTAGCAATAAAAATAGTATGATATTGCTATAAAAAAAAAACAAATACACTGACCATAGATCAGGACAGATCTCAAAATAAACTCATATATCTACGGTCAATTGAGTTTTGTGAAAGTTGCCCAGAATGCACAATGGAGAAAAAGGAAGGGCTGTCTCTTTAATAAATGATGTTGAGGAAACTATATACCCACAGGCAAAAGAATGGAATTGGAAAGTTATCTCATATCATACTCTTAAGAGCTAGCTCAAAATGGATTAAATGATTAAATTTGAGACCTAAAATGATTTTTAAAATATTAGAAAAAAACATAAGGGAAATATACTTCATAGCATTGGTCTGGATAAGGTCTTTCCAAATAAGACCCTAAAGTATAGACAGGAAAAGCGAAAATAGGCAAACAGGACTATATTAAAATAAACAGCCCCCATACAGCCAAAGGAATAACCCAGGGAGTGACGAGATCATGAAGGAGGAGAGAAGCTGTACAAACTCTGTGCTTGACAAGTGGCTGAAAACCAGAACACTTAAGAAACTCAAACAACATAATAAAAAGCAAACAATCTGATTTAAAAATGGGCAAAAAAAAAACCATGAATAGGCATTTCTCAAAAGAAGATCTACAAATCAGATATGGTGGCAAGTGACTGTATTCCCAGCAGCTGGGGGTCAAGGCAAAAGGACTTTGAGTTTGAGGTCAGTGTGGATTCCACGGTGAACTCGATGCCTGACTGAGACATGCAGTCAGATTCTTTTCCAAATCACCAAAGTGGGGGAAAGGCATACAAATAGCCAAGGACAATATGTTAAAATGCTCAAGATTATCAATTATTAGAAAAATTCAAGGAAATTACACATTTTTTTTTTGGAGACAGGGTTTCTCTGTGTAGCTTTGCACCTTTTCTGGAACTCACTCTGTAGCCCAGGCGGGCCTCAAACTCACAGAGATTCGCCTGCCTCTGCCTCCCGAGTGCAGGGATTAAAGGCGTGCACCACCACCACCACCACCACCACCACCACCACCACCACCGCCTGGCGAAATTACACATTCTTATCCTAATTAAAATGGCCACTATCAAAAAACCAAAAACATAACAAGTGCCAGGAGTACTGTGGAGAAAGAACTTTTGTAGGACATGGGTAAAAATGGAAATAGTTCCTCAAAGGTTACAAATAGAATTCCCATATGACCCACCAATGAACTATTACATGCATGCACATATGTAAGTATGAGCAATGCGGTCAGTACACCATTCAGTACCTGCATGCCCATGTTTATTAGGCATCAACCTAAGTACCCACTAGTGAATTAATAGGTTTAAAAAGGGCCACCAAAAGGATGAAATCTTGTCATACGTTGTCATAATACACAACTAGCATGTATTTTGTATGATTTTTCAACCTGATGGGGTTTATAATTACCCTAGAAACAAGTCTCTGGGCAGGTCTGTGAGGAATGATATAGATTCGATTAACTAAGGTGGGAAAACTCAGCCTAAATATGGGTGGTCCCACCCCACGGGCTGGGATCCTAGACAAGACCAAAGGGGAAAAAACACAAAATAAGCCAAGCACAAGCATTCACAGCTCTCTGCTGCCTGGCTGCATAAAATGTGATGGCTTCCTTTTGCTTCCACGCCACCCAGGATGACTGGCAGGATATATCTCCACACCACCCAGGATGACAGGATCTCTCTCCACATCACCAGGATGACTGGATCTCTCTCCACACCACCAGGATGACAGGATGTCTCTCCACACCACCCAGGATGACAGGATGTCTCTCCACACCACCCAGGATGACAGGATCTCTCTTCATACCACCCAGGATGACTGACAGGATCTCTCTCCACACCACCCAGGATGACTGACAGGATCTCTCTCCACACCACCCAGGATGACTGACAGGATCTTCTGGAACTTTGAGTCCAAATGAACCCTTCTTTCTCATATTATTTTTGTTGGGTATCTTGTTGCAGCGATGAGACAGAAAACTAATATATATGTTATATGAAGTAAAATATGGAAAGAAATACAAAAACCAAATGATCTCTCTCGTATGTTGAGTCTATGGAAGCTGTTCTCCTGAAGCAGAGAGTTAGAATGGTTACAGAGGCTGCTGAGGGTAGATTTGTTTTTTTGGGGGGTTTTTTCGAGACAGGGTTTCTCTGTAGCTTTGGAGCCTGTCCTGGACTAGCTCTATAGCCCAGGCTGGCCTTGAACTTACAGAGATCCGCCTGCCTCTGCCTCCTGAGTGCTGGGATTACAGGTGTGCACCACCACCGCCTGGCGAGGGTAGATTTTGATCAGTAAGATCAAAGCTGCAATGATGTAGGAGGAATGAGTTCTGGTGTTCTATCTTGTAGTAGGGTGACTATGATTAGCAACATTGTGTTGTATGCTTCAGATATCTAGGAGAATAGATTTTGAATCTTCTCATCAGAAAGAAATGATAAACAGTGAGATAATAGGGGGAAATGACCCAGAGCGCTCTCTCTCTCTCTCTCTCTCTCTCTCTCTCTCTCTCTCTCTCGTAAGGTCTTAAAAATCACTGTATCCTTTGATCACTCTAATTATATCAATATTTTTTTTCAAAAACTACTACTCGAGATAAAAAATGTAAGACCTGAAACTAATATTGTTATAAGAAAACACACAGAGAATAGATGACTTTGGTATGAGTAAAAGTTTCTTAGAGATGGCCTCAAAACAGTCAAGAAGGCAAAATAAGTAGAGGAGACTACTTCTAAATATAAAGCTTCTGCACATGAAAGAAAATAGTAGACTGAAGAGAAACTGATGGTCCGAGAGAGATCTGCAAAACTCTGTCTCCGCAATATCTAAGGAAATCAAGTCAGTAGCAAGGAAATAGTCCAACGGAGCAAGTGAGGCATCCATTTCTCTTTGAAAAGCATAAAAATAGATGATACATATGGAAAAATGCTCATCATTGCTAATTATTTGAGAAATGAAAGTTAGAACAAAGATAGGGCATCACCTGTTAAAATAACTATCATCAGAGAGACCTAAGATTACAGTGTTGGAGAAGCTGAAGAGAGAAGGAAACTCTTGGGTTGTTGGTGCGTATTTCAATTAATTCAGTTGTCATGGAAACAGTAGGCAGCTCTGTAGAAAATTAATAATAGAATTACCGTGTGACCCTCAATCCTGCTTCTGGGTATACACTAAAAAATGGAATATGAAGATGTCTGCATGCTTTGATCACCTCACCATCATTCATAACAGCTGACACGGAGCAACTGTGTCCGATGCTGGATGAGTGAAAGTGGCTAGTATTAGCCTTTAAAATGACACAATTTGACATTTGCTGTAACACAGATGAACCCAGCGACTTTGGTATGTGAAAAAAAAAAACACCAGTGAGGAAGGACCCAAACCATGTTATCTCGTTTGTAGGTGGAATCTGAAGGAGTTGGGCCTAGAGAAGTAAAAAAGAGAGCGATGACTTCCGAGGCCGGCGTGAGAAGGATCTCATTGAAAGTGAAGATACTGATTACAGGGCACAGAACACCCCTTAGATCACAGTTAGAGATCCTTGGCAGAGAATGGCAATAATGACGTATGACACATGTAAAAGCTGCTAAAAGAGTAAATGTTTAAAGTGTTTTTGTCATAAAAAAAAATAACCGGGAGATGATGGATATCTCCATTAGCTTGATCATTCCACAGTGCTAGCATATATAAAACACTGCATTGTGTCTTTTAAATATTTAATTTATTTGTTAAAGACAAAGTTCTGAACTCTTTAAATAAAATAAAGTTTTTGTTAACAGTGTCAGCTTGGGAGAGTTAAATGGGATAGATTGTGTAGAGAACTTAATATTTCAGGAACCACAGTAAGTGCGCAACAAAAGTCAACTTTTATAATAAATTCATTTGTTGTTGCCTAATCTGATAGTATGACAACAGCTTATTTTAATGCACTAATATATTTAATATACATAAAACATGTTATGAAAGCTATATGTATTCAAGTCTGGATTTTTAAAGTCAAACAAGCCAAACACTCAGAGCTATGGCATAAAAGTTACATTTGGGAAGTGAGGTCCACGCAGATGTGATAAAAGCACATTTATTCCTGGGATTGGCACAAAAGTAAATTAACCCAGCTGTCATCAGTAACTAGTTAATGGACTCCTGTTGACAAAAATGTAGTAATGTAGCTAATTTGAGTGGGCTTATGGCTTCTTTTATTATAATTTTATAATTAGTTTAAAGTACATTTTATAATTTGGGAAAAGTTGGTAGGATTTTTTTTTTTCGAGACAGGGTTTCTCTGTGTAGCTTTGCACCTTTCCTGGAACTCACTTGGTAGCCCAGGCTGGCCTCGAACTCACAGAGATCCGCCTGCCTCTGCCTCCCGAGTGCTGGGATTAAAGGCGTGCGCCACCACCACCCGGCAAGTTGGTAGGATTTTACAGAACCATTAAATAACTTGGGGATTTTTAAAGATAGTCTTTGAACAAATTGGTTTTGAAAAAATATATCACTCAATCAAATGTCTTTAATTTTAGCTCTGCATGTGTATATGTCTTAGTTAGGATTACTATTGCTCTGATGAAACACCATGACCAAAAGAATGTTGAAGAGAAAAGGGTTTATTTGCCTTATGTATCCTGAATCACAATCCATGGAGGGAAGCCAAGACAGGAACATAAACCAGGCAGGAGCTGATGCAGAGGCCATGGAGGGGTGCTGCTCACTGGCTTGCTCCTCATGGCTTGCTCAGCCTGCTTTCTTATAGAACCCAGGACCACCAGCCCAGGGATGGCCCCACCCACAATGGCTGAGCCCTCCCCTCTTAATGACTAATTAAGAAAATGCTCTACAGGTTTGCCCACAGCGGCTCTTGTAGAGGCATTTTCTCCATTGAGGCTCCCTCCACTTCAATGAACCTAGCTTGTGTCAAGTTGATATAAAGCAAGCCAGCACTGTGTGTGTGTGTGTGTGTGTGTGTGTGTGTGTGTGTGTGTGTGCTTCTTGCTCACAAGGTACTTTAACGACACCAGGTTCAATCTGCAGGGATGATTACTTAGAAGCAAATATTAACTTTCATGTATAAAGGAAAGAACAGAAATGTTGAGACTATGATGGAACAATTAAGTCTGATAGTCCCTGTATTCATGGTGATGGAGACAGAAGCAGCTGGCATATCAGCACAGTGCAGGCCTTCCCTGCAGGTATATTTATTTGCCAAATATATATATATATATATATATATGGATACTATTAAGAATTTTGATTGGATAGGCCAGAGTTTGAATTCATATTTCATAATCATCAGTAGTAGTAAAAGAATAGGCTAATCTTTATCTAAAATCAAAATGAGATTTCCACATTAATGAAAGCTAATCTATAGAAGTCAATTAAAATGCACCTACAAACTCACATGATAAAGTCTACCCCAGAGCCACTTAAGACAAGTGCAGATGTTCTTCGGGGGCGTCTTTCTAAGAAGCACTTCCAATGCTCTGACAACAAAAGGTCTAAATTGAAACCACTTTGTTTAAAACGAATAAGGTCAATCAGAAAATCCGAGCTTAGCTTTCGTTCATTTACCACAATGCCATGTGCGTTAGAGAGGAAGCGTAACCACGGGTGACTAAAGCTAAGGGTGCTTTACATTGTCTTTTTAAAACCTTTCTAGACTTATTTATCTTTATATCACGAGTGTTTTTTCTGCATGCATGTATGTGTACCATATGCATGCCTGATGCCCTTAGAGGTCAGGAGAGGAGGTTAGATCCCCTGGAACTGGAACTAAGGGTGGTTGAGAGCCAACGGGTGAGCGCTGGGGACTGAATCCGGACCACGGGAGCAACAATTGCTGTTAACCGCTGAGTCATCTCTCCAACCCTACAGCTTCATATTTTCATAGGGAAATGAAATTTAAAATAATGTGCATAGAATCTTGCATTATAGAAATAGTGCTAACTGACCACGTTCAAAGACACAGCATTTATTTGGTAAGACTGAGATGCACAATGTGGAGGGGGGAATACAGAATGCATATAAAATCCAGCCAAACGGGTGCATTTATCACTGCCACCAGGACAAATGGAGGCAAGCTGAAAACATTTATTTGAATGACCTAGGCAGCGGGTAGAGGAATGGCCAGCGAAGATAAAGGTGCTGGGGCAGTTAATAGGCCTTCCCCCTCCCCTCACCAAATACCAAAGGCATTAGGAACAAGACAATGGGACACTGCTGGCCTCATTTCTGACAGAGATTGGAGAAAGGGGACAGCGGGTGGCCTTGTCTTAATGACCTCATTGTAAATCCATTTGTTGTAGAAAGGCCAATCTGTTTTTAGTGTGTCAGTCTAGATGAGTTGGGTAATTACCGGCCCCATCACTGTGAGTGATCAGATGGTATATTAGGAGCTGGAAACTTGCCAATTCTTGCCCAATACAGAGGTGGTTAAAACCTTTGATGGTATAAACGTCTAATGAATAGAATATACTTCATTGGTGAAGGCTTCATTTGAATATTAGTCTGGGGAGCGGTTTACTTCATGTTTGAAATCCTACAAGTTCTAAGAAACAAATTAAATTTAAGAATGAACGTGAGTGGGCTTGGATAAAGTATGGTTTCTTCTTGTTCAAAAGATTATTGTTTAAGATAGACCAACAAAGATGCCTCTGGCTTCTTTAGTACCCAAGGGTTATCAAAAAATTAGCCTTGATCAATTAAGTATACCTGAGTCAGGAATTCATTATAAAGATTAGTTTTCTCTTTAGAAGATACATAATTTGAAAGGTGAATGGGAGGGTGGAGAGAAGCAGCTGTTGACCCTGAGATAAAGTTTCAAAGGAAAAGAGGAATCTGTCTCCTTCCCTGTCCCCTCATGACACAGAATCATGGAGATCTCTAGTAGAACTGTAAACAGCACTAGAATAGAATGGTAACTTACTGTCTTTAAAGATATATTTGTTCATTACTTATTTCACATGTATGTGTGCTCTTGAGTATGTGTACTACATGTGTGCACTGCCAGAAGAAGCCAGAAGAGGGTGTCAGATCCCCTGGTACTGGAGTTAAGCTGAGGGTTATAAACCACCCGATGTGGGTGCTGGGAACTGAACCTGGGTCGTTGGAAGAGTAGCAAGTTCTCTTAACTTCAGAGCCATCTCTCCAGCTCACCAGCTTTTGTCTTCTTTGATTAGCGTACAAAAATTCCACATGCTGATTGACTTTGGACTCCCCACTTTTAGACTTTTTTGCTGTTCGTGATGGAGGGTAGTTACGAAGGTATGTATAAATTCAAAGAGTGAAATACAAATTATGTTAGTGTCGATAGTACCCTGTACAGATGGGCATATTGACTGGGTGAGTTCACATTGAAGCTGACCTCATGAATTGGATGCCAGTCAGTGGGAAATCAATGCACAGGTGGGGTGTCCCTAGATGGGAACAGGGAGATTGGAGGTCAATAATCCTCGACCCTTTCTGATAAGCAGCCATGGATGCTTTTGTGAGCGCCCCTCTCTACACAGCTCTCGTCAGACAACAATCCCCCCACAATTCACTGACACCACAGGACTGTTTCACACTTCCTTCGTGTGTCTGTTGACTGATGTCCAGGTGAATTAGAAGCACCAAGACATTATTTTCTGACAAATCCACAGCAGATCCTCCTTCAGTCATGGGAAAGTTGACAGGACCATCACATACACCTCACAACTCTGAGGAAATGCCATTTTGGTAAAGCTGTCAGCCCACCTCCTCTTCTGGTGTTATTTTCCAAGCCACTGTTGTCCTCTGTTTTTAGTGAGACATACTCCCCCCACCAAGAGAAAAACAGTAATAGTGTTACTTAGCTGGGAAGCTTTTGGAGAAAGGGACCACATGTGCCTTCTTCTTCCTTTTAGTGGTTCATTCCACATTCTTCATGTCACTGACAATGGGGAACCATGTGGACAATGTAGCTCCAGCCCTGGATGTTCCTGGTCTCAGAAGGCCTCGTAACTCAGCTGAGTCTAAACTATATATCAGCTATTTTACATCTATGTGACCAAATACAATGGACGCATAAGGCAGGAAAGATCTATTTAGCTCCCAGTTTCAGAAGGATTTCAGACCTTCATGGTGGGGTGGGGGTGAGGAGGAGAGAGCAGGGTTGCGAAGCTCCATCTGTGGTGGGTGTAGGACTGTGACTTTTCCCATCAAGGTGAAGTAGGAAACGGAGAGCAGGTCAGCTACTGGTAGGTATAACTCTCAGAGGTCATCCCTAGCGGCTCACGCCATCAGCCATGGCTCACTGCCTACAGGCTCCACAGTGGCCTGCAAAATAGCCCAAGCTGGGACCTAGCAGTGAGAACATGAATTTGTGTGTGTGTGTGTGTGGGGGGGGTGCCTGAGATTCAAATCACAACCCTATGCTTCCTCTTACATAAGCGGTTTCAGAAGCGGAATTCCACTCGACGCTGACAAGATGAAGAAGGGTAAGTTGCACAAGCAAGAATGAACTTTCCATTGGCAGGAACGAAATAGCAGAGGGAGTGGTACCAAAGGAAGGCACATCTTCACAGGCCAAGGACATTCCAAGGGAGAATGCAGAAACAGGCACAGATTATGAGGGGTCCTGAGAGCTCACCATAACCTGTATCCTCTACCAGTGGTGATTGATGTTCATAACCTCATCAGAATTATTCTTGTTAAGACGAACTTTGAGGAAAAATCACCGAAGTACTGTTTGCTTGGTATCTTCATATTGAGGTTGGTTCCCTCAATTTTGGCGTTTATTGTTTATCATTGAGAAGTTTCTGAACAGTTGAGGAATGCTTAGATGGAGAGATTAATATTGGTGGCCAATAGTTCTTGATCCTTCTGATATTTTCTACCATTTATAATCCAATGAGTCTTTTAAATTCTTTTAAATTTAAATAGCTATATCTGCTGTCCCTTCAGGTCCAACATCATGTGCTGTCTTCCTGCCTCATTCTACCTATTTGACTTAAATTCTTCCACTCCATTGGATGTAAAAACTATCATCAACTGACATTCTTCCATTGGTGGGACATACATCTACCTATTATGTGGAGTCTTCAGGCACTTTTGTCTATTCCTACATATTCTACTTTGACTTCTAATATTTTAGTATTCAGTGACTACATTCTGAAAAAGAGAGAATATTCTATCCTTGCATATATTTATACAATAGGAGACTGAGATAAATGAAAATTAGAAACAGGTATTATCAAGTTTTTCAGCATTATGTTTACATATTTTTCATATCTTTTCCTTTTATTGAAAATAGATTCTTTTCTCATATAATGTATCATGATTACTGCTTTCCTTCTGTCTGCTCCCCCTAGTTTCTCCCCACCTCCCCTCCAGATTTGTTCCCTTTTTGTCTCTCATTACAAAAGAACAGGCTTCTAAGAGATAACAACCAAATGCGACAAATAAAATACAATAAGATAAAACAAAACGCATCATATTGAAGTTGGGTGAGACAAATCAACAGAAGAAAAAGAGCCCAAGAGAAGGCACAAAAAAAATCAGAGACCCACTCTTTTTTACTCTCAGGAATCACAGAAAACACTAAACTGGAAACCATAATATACATGCAGAGGACCTGGTGCAGACCCGGGCAGGCCCTATGCATGTGGCTTCAGTCTCTGTGGGTTCATATGAGCTTTGCTCAGTTGATTCAGAGGGCCTCATTCTCCTGGTGTCCTCCATCTCCTCTTGCTCTTACATGCTTTCTGCCTGCTCTTGTTGTAGAATATTATTTTAACTATGTAAGGATGTGTTACATTTGTTTATGCTGCGTTTTTTTTTAACGATATAAAGACATTTTGTTTTGCCTGCCTAAGGCACCTGATTGGTCTAATAAAAAGCCGAATGGCCAATAGCTAGGTGCTAGAGGGATAGGTGGGGCTGGCAGGCAGAGAGAATAAGTGGAAGGAGGAATCTAGGCTCAGGGGAGAATGAGAGAAGAGAGCGAGGGAGAGAGAGAAGGAGCCTGGGTCCAGCCAGCCAGGCGGCCGACAGCCGGTCAGCCATGGAAGAAACAGGAAAAGCAGGACATACAGAAGGAAAGAAAGGTAAAAAGTCCTGAGGCAAAATGTAGATGAAGAGAAGCAGGTTAAATTCAGTTATCAGAGCTAGCAAAAATCAAGCCTAAACTAGGACCAAACATTCATAATTAGTAATGAGTCTTCATGTCATGATTTGGGAGCTGGTTGGCGTCCCAAAAGAAAGCCTGCTGCATCCTT
The DNA here is from genome assembly GCA_902168325.1 of Peromyscus nudipes. NCBI lineage: Eukaryota > Metazoa > Chordata > Mammalia > Rodentia > Cricetidae > Peromyscus > Peromyscus nudipes. Next base: position 15,094 of record CABHPH010149893.1, read on the forward strand.
TTTCATCCAGATCACTGAGCTCTGCGGGAAGGACTTAATGGAGACATCCCATCTAGAGCTGTGTGTTTCAAGGTCTCTCTCTCTCTCTCTCTCTCTCTCTCTCTCTCTCTCTCTCTCTCTCATGCTCACATTTCTAAAAACAGTTATTCCAAATGCATTGCAATTCTTGTTTTTGATAAATAGGAAACTTTTCATTGGGATAAGGAACTAGAGTTGTGGGCAATGTATTATACCACGTTCTCCTAACCTGTTTATCTGGTGAGTTTGAGTTTCCTATTCTTTCCAAAAATTTATTTGTGTGTGTGTGTGTGTGTGTGTGTGTGCACATGTGTGTGCATGCACACATTTGTGAGGATCCCTGTGGAGGCCATACAAGGGTGTTGGATTCTCTGGATCTAGAATTACAGGTGGTTGTGAGCTTCATGGCCTGGGTCCTGGGAGCTGAACTCTGTTCCTCTGCAGGAGCAGCATGCACTCTTAACCATTGAGCTATGTCTGTTGTCCTTGAGGTTTTATAATAGTAAGTATTTAAATACAGACGAGAAGATTTCTTTCCTTTAGCTCAATGTAAGAAGAAAAAGAAAAGAATAACCATCCTTCAGTGGCGGGCGCCTCCCACCACTGATGCCAAGCTGAATGCCGTGTAGTTTGGTATCTCCCAGAGACTCATTTGTTCATGACCTGATCCCCAGGGTGGTGTTATTGGGAGGCATTATGCACATCTAAGGTGTGGAGTTTGTTGGGAGGTCATGGAGTGTGATGGATGGTGTCAGCCACCCACCTTTCTTCCTTCTTCCCCCTTCTCTCATCCCGTCCCCACCCCCTTTCTGACTTGAGATATGAGCTCACCCTCCACTGCACACACCCATCATGTTGCTCAATGTGGGTCTATCCAATATGGCCATCTATTCTTTGATTCAAACCTCCGGAAGTATGAGACACAATAAACTTCTCTTTCCCCCATAAAGTAGTCTGTGACCCCGTGGCTGGCATTTTGTTATATTGATGCCTAGCTGACTAATAAGGATGCTTTGATGGTGAAGACATTTCCATGTGGAAAAGGCATGATTGACTCTGGAAAAACTAGCTAATGACACCTCTGGACAGTGTTGTGAGGATGACTGTGTCCAGTCCTTTGGATGCTTCTTTTAGTTGGAAAGTCAGAAGAATTAAATTGAGACTCCAAGAATTTACTGTCTAAATTTAACACACCCACAGTAATTGCACCACTCATCTGTGGCATCGCTATTGTTCCCGCCCCCCTACATCTTTGTTCCTCGTTAACCATAGCCCTCTCTATGGTAGCTGATCCTAGGGATTAAGATTCATTGGCTTGCACGTTATCTAACCAGCTACTTTATGTGCTTCTTACGGTAGACTCTGCAGTGTAGAAGGCTTGTCACTCTCATTCTTTTAGTTTAGGCAACCATGTGACTCGTAATTTCTCAATAAATTATGAGTACTCTGACAAGTATCAGTTGAAGAAGAGGCTTTGTAGCTACAGGGTTGTAGTGTTGAATTCTTTTTTCCATGATTCTTCAGTTATGAGAGTCTGTATCGAGAGCTAGATTCCCAGTGACTACTAGGAATGAGGAACTTTGGTCCAATATCACACACACACACACACACACACACACACACACACACACACACACACAAAACACACAAAATAAAATCTTTCTTGTTTTCAAGCTATAGAGATTTGTGGTTCTTTGTTCATGAATCTATGGTGATAGTTTTAAGGTTTTTAAAGGGCTATAATTGATGAGGTTATAACTTAAAAATAACAGTGTATTCTGCTTGTTGCAATTGTAGGGCAAAGGCCACCATTGAAAGACCCCAAATATTTTTAGTCTCAATTTAAATGTAGAATTATACCCAATTGATGTACTCAGAACACATTTGAAATGTAGAAACTCAATATGTTTACTTTATCTAAAGCAGCGGTTCTCAACCTGTAGGTTAAGACCCTGGGGTGGGTGTTGAAAGATCCTTTCATGGGGGTCACTTAAGACCATTAGAAAACATAGATATCTACATTACAATTCATAACAGTACCAAAATTACAATTATGAAGTAGCAATAAAAATAGTTTTATGGTTGGGAGTCACCATGACATGAGCAACTGTATTAAGGGGTTGCAGCATCAGAAAGGTTGAGAACTGCTGATCTATAGTAAGATGTTAAATCATATTCTTCCAGATATTCCATTCTCATTAAGTAGTTGTCTACTCTTCACTTTTTTTGAGGTAAACTTATAAGCAAATCTATGAAAAAAAATTCCCAAATCTTCCTTAACCAGCTCTCCTTTTAAAAACGAGTTTACATCTTATCACATGGGTGGGATCTCAATACAGCTTCTGATATAACAGAAAATTAATATATGTACTTTCAGTTAATGGATCATCGTAGCAAAAGAACAATTCGTTACACAGAGAAAATGTCAAATGAATATTAGCTGAATTTAATTGAACTGTACTGGATTATAATTCTAAAATCTTTTTGAAACTTGTACTTCTGTAATCAGTGCAATTTGGAACCTATTTTTCTTTTCTTCTTCAATGCTTGGGTGCATTATTCGGTGTTTATACATGTTTGTATGCTGTTTATAGTGAATTAAGTGCCATCGCCTAGCTTTCTGAACTAGCTCACAGTGTGGGAAAAGGTTCTAACGTATAGGGAGCTTCTGCTGCCTTACTCGGAGGGATGAATGCTACACCCTGTGCACTCTGGGGTTTGGTCCTCAGAAGTGATTGTGGGTCTTAGCTCCATTTCCCCTTTCATCAGTGTCCCCAGGAGACCCAGTGCAGCTCCTCTGTAAGCTACTTTGAAAAATATTCTACCAGAGCGGTCTTCCTAAATGCCAGCTTGCACATCTGTGTCCTGGAGGTCCTGCTAGATGAAGACTCTGGTCCAGTAGTGTCAAGAGTCTGCAGTTTTAATAAGTGTCCCCTTGTGGCTGCTTCTGGGGGCCCTTAGGACACACGGTGAGTACTAAGACAATAAAGAAAAGCACATTCCATACTTCCGTGTTTGTGGAGAGGGGTTTATCCCACTATAACATTGCTATTTTATTTTTGTGTGTGTCGGGCCAGACTGCACGCTGCCTGAGGCCACAAATAACACCAGCCACACTTTCCCTCAGTAGCTCTCACCCCAGTGCCTGCCCCTTGTTAGCAGGGGCTAAAGAAGTCCTATTGCTGAAATGTCTAGTGACAGCTGCAGAGTGACAAGAAGTAAAAAAAATCACAGGCAGCAGAGGGGCATTCTTACAGAGTGACTTTGAATCAATGTCAAGATGGATTTTTTAGAGGATATGAAAATTGACAATGGTATGTTAAAATTTTTGAAAAAAATGCTTATTTGATTTGGATATTGTGGCCACACATGCCAGTAAATCTCAGTTTTCCCCATTTGTGAATGAAATGCGTTGCAGAACTCAACATAAAGTTATAATTAAGAATACCCTAAAACTTTTATGTCACTTAAGAATGACACCTTTGTTGCAACAGTATTATATAAAATCTAGAAACCCGTTACAGTATAAATAGCATGCACCTGTTAAGGAGGTATCGTTTAAGAAAATAGTCTTTATTGTACACTCTGGCTTTAGGCATAATTTGGTTTAGAGGGTAAATTCATAATCTTTTTAAAGATTTGTTTATTTCCTTTATAGGTGTGTGTGTGTGTGTGTGTGTGTGTGTGTGTGTGTGTGTGGTTTATGTACCATGTGCATGCAGTGCCCACAGAGACCAGAAGAGGGAGCCAGAACTGTTGGGACTGGGTTACAGGTTGTTGTGAATTGTCCAAAGTGGATACTGGGATCAGAACCCAGATCCTCTTCTAGGACATCAAGTGCTGTTAGCTATTGATCTTTCCAGCCTAGGTTTCACACACTTCACTCTAAGCTGTGCACTCGATCACCTGTCGGGTCTACTCCTAGAATGCACACACTCATTCATTAATTCTCTCACTGTTACACACCTGCTATGTTGACGCTGTAACGGTGATGTGTGCTTCTGCCCCTGGGCTAGCAGCCTCAAGGACTGGACAATTATAACACTGAGCAGGAAGAGTTATAATACAGGAGATACGAGATGACAAAGAGTCATAAAGAAGGGACCTAAGGCATCCGGAAAACTTCCAGGAGGATGAGCCACCTAGAGGGAAAACTGAACATTGATACTGAGCTAGTGAATGGGCAGAGGGCAGTACTAGTGGGGCCTTGGATATAACACTTCCCTTGAACCACATACGATGACATCCTGGAGACAGTGGGTGCTGCATAGACCTGTGGAGCTGAACCGAATGGTACAGACACCAGGCTGCAGAGTATGAGGAAAGAAAAGGCAGGTTCTGTTAGAAACTGCTCAAAAGCTAGATCGAAGCAAACTAATTGAAAAGATTATGATATCTCCACTTAAAATACATTACTAAGGTGTTGTACTTCTCCCTGGAGTCTGTGGTTTAAATGGGAGAAGCTTGTTTGTGTTTGCAAGCCCACTGTTAGGGGACCTTTGCACCTTGGTGATGATACCTGTGTAGATCTTTCAGTCTTGCTGTCCATGTTTTGATCTATTTCCTGAACTAGACTATGGCATCTCACAGAGCAAGCTGTTTCTACTTGGACGTGGTGGCAATCTGAGGATGGGGTACATGCCAGTAGCATGTTGAACACGGAGTTCTTGCAGGAAGTAAAGGCTTTGTTTTCTCCAGTACACCTAAACTATGAAAATTCTCATAGACTATGCAAAAGAGGAGGCTGTTAAATATGGGACTTGAAAATACCAGCAACTCTTTCCCATTGCCACGGAATAAAGAATGGTACTTACTTAAAACTGTTCTCATCTTTGTGACTCTGTAAATAATGTTAAATAATCATCGTGCAACCGGCCCACAATGCAGTGGTCATGCTCACCCTGCAAATCCAATTCAGTTTCTCCTTTGTCTGCTGTGCCAAGAAATTAACCAGACAAAGCAACTGGGGGTTGTGATAATAATACTTTTCAGCACTTGTGCAGTTCTTTCTGGTTTCAGTAAACTTCATGCACATTAATTACTTAATCGCCAGGTCCGTTTTGAGGTGAAGAAACAAATATGGTTATCCCCATTTCACGGCTAAGGAAACTGAAAATGTAAAGGGGTAGCCTGCTGCAGATTGGTTTACAAGTCAATGCTAAACTCAAGAGTAACTCCCAGAAGGCCACTACACGGACCATTAGCAAGGTTTCTCCTCAAGGAGAAAACTAATCCTGGAGCCTTGAATGAGACAGGGCTCAGAATTACCATAAGAGAAAGTAAATGTGGTCACCAAGATTGGTCCCTCGTTTCTCCTTTTCCCCTTGGAGCTCAGAATCAATTTCATGGATCCCCGAGAGACCATACATTAACCTTGGTGCTAGAGCCTGTGCAAGAGTGACCTGTCCCCCCAGGGTTAAGTGCACTCCTCTTTGAAGGCAAATCATTCCTTGAGGAGGCCAAGGCACAGTTGGGCAGAGTCATGCTTCTGACCCCTCAGAGATGCCCCCGTGGCTGGAAACTTGGCCATGGATGGGGTTTACTGGAAAGCAGACATTTCTCACACTCCCCTTTCCTGGCATTTGTCCGCTGGTCATAGCTCATGGCACAATGTGGTCGTGCTTATTTCAAAGTGGGAGTTAGAAGAAAAACTCATTTTGGATTCAGCTTAATGGAAAAGCTTGGGGTGACTAGTTAGATGAATTAGTATATAAGGCACACAGGGTTCCAGCTTTAAAATCTCAAGAAAACAAGTAGGAATTGAAAAGGCTCACCCCATGGTGAGCTGCAGTGAGGTGTGCATAGGCAGATAGGAGTTAGGCTACGAAGTAAGCATGGTGAGACCTTTGGCAGCCCCAAGACTTGGCGTGTGGCCTGATGATGCTCAGTGAACCGTCAGAGTTGTAGCCAGACATGTTCTTCGGTGTTCACGGCTAATGCTAACTGAATGCTTAATATTCGCTACACTTTGGGTGGTTCATAGTCAACGAGGCATCCCAGAAATAAATTGGGCCACTTTATGGTAGGTCCGTAAACTGTTTAAGAATTCCTTTTTAGATATTTTTTTTTCTAATTTGGCATTTATTTCTGTGTGTGCAAATACTTCTGTAGGAAGAACATCTCAGAACGGCCCCCCACTGAATCCCTCTGTAGCTCTGCCTCCTTCCTTCAAGCCACTCCCGCCATTACACTCTGAGTCTGGGGGAAGGAGGCCATGAGCAGGACTGAGCTGAGAGGTGAGCCCAAGTTCTGAGGCAGCAGTCATTTGAACCTCCTTTTAGCAAAAGGATGAAACCAAACCTGCTTTCTCAATAGAAACGAGAAACTCCATTCAGCCAGGAGGCCGAGGCGCACGCCTTTAATCCCAGCACTCGGGAGGCAGAGCCAGGCAGATCTCTGTGAGTTCGAGGCCAGCCTGGTCTACAGAGCGAGATCCAGGACAGGCTCCAAAACTACACAGAGAAACCCTGTCTCGAAAACAAAACAAAACAAAACAAAACAAAACGAAAAACAAAAAAGCAAACAAACAAAAACTCCATTCACTGAACCATACATACCCTCTGTGTCTTTTATACACACGGTCTTATCTACTAATTGTCTTATCTACTAACTACACCAACCACTTAGAAAGGGGTAGAAGTCAAAACACACAACTTGGCGTTTTTTTTTTTTCCCCCAAATCAGTGTCTTTTTAATTTCTTACAGGAAGAGAACAGAAATCATCCAGTCAACCCTACCTACCTGGGAAACTGAGGCCTAGGGAGGTCACATTGATGGAGGAAGGAATGCTCGTGCTACATCCTCCGGTCCCTGTCCGCGCAGTGGAACTGGAGGGCAATGGACATGAGGTTAGCATCCCAAGGGTCAGCTTTGCCAGTGGCCACCACTGACTCTGGCATTCAAGGTGGCCTTTGTCCTTTGTGCATGAGGGGCAGAGACAGAAGCCCGCTGAGGATGCTAAGATCTCTGTAGACTGCAGCTGCCCCTCTCTGCCAGGCTACTGGTGCTTCTAAACAATGGTTTAAACTAGAAAAAGCCAGTGTGCACCTGCTTGAGGAAGTTTTTACTCTTTGCATCCTAACCAGTGTCTTCAGGTTCATATTAGTGATGAAAAGACTGTAAAAAACAGACAAACTGCATACAACATGCTATCCCAGAAGCTAAATCACAAAACCACGGCATTCTCACAAGATGCAAATTACCTGGTCATGTGTCTCTGATGAAAAGTTCACGTAAAATAAGAGATTTTGGAGTATAGAAGACTTCTGATTTGGGGCTTTAAAAATAAATACCCAGAATTCCCAAAGAAATGGGAATCTCTGGCTCCAAACTATACAGAGACTGAAATTATCATCCAAGCCGGCACAATCAGGTCTTTCTGAGAAACTCCCGTGCCACTTATTGAAAAAGGAGCTCCGCAGAGAGAACTTGGGGGCATCCCTTGAACTCCCATGCTGCTTTGCGAAGAAGAGGCTCCACGGGGAGAATCTGGGTGCATCCCAGACAGGCAGATGTGGGTGGTTGCTCTCCTTCCACTGTCTCCTGTGGGTGATCCTGCAGTCACTGTGGGGCGGTCACTCCAGGACTGCACATGTCCTCGGGTCTAAAGCAGACAGCAACACGATTTGAACGAAGAGCTTTCCACCATGGCAGCCCCATCCAGGACTGTCAGACACCACACAAAGGCGGCTTTGGATTTTGTTCTCTTCCATAGCTTTAGACCACCACTAAGTGTTCTAACATTTTGTTGCTAGCCATTTTTTTTT